>JPJZ01001226.1:0-67339 GCA_000750815.1 Pseudogymnoascus sp. VKM F-4516 (FW-969) | reverse complement strand
GGGGGCGGGTTGGGGGTTGCATGAGGTTGATGGGTGTCATGGGGGGAGTATGGATGAAGATATCCTTGTTGTAGTATGGTGTGAATGGCCTTGGGAACGGCTTTGGTGGTTTTTTGGAACGGTAGTTGCGGTGGTCTGGGGTTGGTTCCCGCGGTGGTGGATGGAGGCTTGGGGACACTGCTTCATCCGTGGTAGCCCATGTCGGAGAAGGCTCGCAAGAATCTCCTTGAAATAGCGATGTAGACCTCGTAGGAAACTGGGAGGAATCACCAGATATATGAACAATACGTGCTCTCGCTGGCGCCAGCGGAGTAGCATATTCCTGGCACGTGTTATTAACAATTTCCACCAGAAGAAAAGGCAATTGCTAACCTCATAAGCACCCTCAGAGTAACACGGCGAGCTCCGGCCACTGCTTCCATCCTCAGCCCAATCCATAAACTCCGCACAGAGTGACCTTGGCCGCCCGAATCCGTCGACTTCCTGAGCGGGCGGTTGAGCAACAGTCGAAGGTGCAGTTTTTAACATATTATGGCCTTTGCACTTTATAGACAGCGGAGAACTCAGCCGCGACGAGGCCGAGGCTTTCTCCTCTTCCGAGGCATCGCCATAGTAGCTACTCCTGTCATCCACCTCTGAACTCGCCAAAGTACCTTTCTGGAGCCAAATCGGAGTCTCCGAGTCCGTATAGAAGCCAAACGTCGCCCACGACACTATCGGCGGCCTCGGCTGCGGACACTTCACCTCGCTCGTGGCATATGCCCGCGATAAACCGGGCGTGCCAGGTTCGGAATATATAGCTGTCTCGCGATACTGTTCTTTGGTGACGCCGCTGAACACTTCCGGCTGGGGCAACTGCATCCACGGGACCAGCTCCTCATCCACCACGCCACCTCCATCCTGCAGAGTATGGCGATTTGTATTCTCAACCCAGGCGGGGAGATCTAGACTCGTTTCCTCCACCGCAGCCGACTGGAGGTCCTCTGGCATCGCGGAGACGATTTCGAAGCTCGCGCTCGGGGTGGGCAGAGGGCTGGGGAGAGGCATCTCATCGCCGTAGTAGCACTTTGGGCGTGGTTTCCGCTGGTGAGTCGACGAGTCGGAGCTGGTAGCTTGAGCACGAGACGTCGGTGTCGAGCTCCAGCCTGGAGCTGCGATGGAGCGGCCTGATCCTTGCGTCGCCGAGCGACGAGTTACATGTGGTCTGCGTTGTAAGACGGGTGCAACGGCGCGGAGGGGAGGGGGAAATGATTCACAGATCATCGTGGGAAGGGGGAGAGAGGGTGTCGTAGAGAGGTATTCTGCTGGAATTTTGTTGAAGCTCCTTCCTTCCTCTAAAAAAAGAAACGACGCTATAACATGAAAGGGAAATGTGATAGTCGATATTTTGGAGATGCAAGGGAAAAAAAAAGAAACGAAATTCAGAGAGAGAAATGAGAGATAGTATTAGGAGATTGAAATCCTGGACTTATACTCCTCGACGATGGCTTGTAAGATCCGCAAGCAGTCATGCAAAGGATCCCGCATAGGCCCTGCAGGGCGCTGTGAAGATGGTTGAAGCCATCCCATCGACGTCTCCCTAGGCAGAGCGATGTAGAACTTTAGCAAGGAGAGCAAGGAGGCGCTGCGAATATTGGAGGGTATGAACCCGGACTTGGACAGATCGACTGCTTAATGTACCCCTTGCTTGGGACTAGAATGTTGGGATAAAGGAGTTCGTGGCGGCGCAAGGGGAGAAAGGGGACTCAAAACGGAGGGACATTGTTGAAAGCGTAGAAATTGAGTGTGCCAATTAAATAATCTGTTG
Source organism: Pseudogymnoascus sp. VKM F-4516 (FW-969) (assembly GCA_000750815.1). Classification (NCBI taxonomy): domain Eukaryota; kingdom Fungi; phylum Ascomycota; class Leotiomycetes; order Thelebolales; family Thelebolaceae; genus Pseudogymnoascus; species Pseudogymnoascus sp. VKM F-4516 (FW-969). The sequence goes on along the minus strand of JPJZ01001226.1, from coordinate 65,532 downwards.
CTTCCGGACATACTTCATTCTTCTATACCATACATTGTGCGAGGACGTTGAGACATTTGTTGAAGTACACTCACCGGATTCGTATGTGTAGTGGGTGGTGGTTGGTCGCCAAGAGGTGTTGGTGGCTGGTGTGGCTGGTATCGCTAAGTGTGGCGCTCAACTGTGGCTGGTGCTTTACATTTGTGGCGCGAGCTAAGGTGTGGCTTGACCGCCATTTTTTTAGTTTGCCGTACAAGCAAACACATTATCTAAATTTTGGAAATTCCCATCGTTATCAGCCTTGCTCCGAGACTTCTCAGTACGGAAAGTCCAATTGAGCCGGGCATTCACTTCACTCTACACCACCTTCTTTGATTCGAGAAGAATTGCGATTAATCGAAATATACACTGCATTTCAGAGCCAGCGCACTCGATACCCCCAATTGCGACACTTTCAGCTACACCGAGCTGGTTCGAACATCGCAGTTTCTTTCTTCACCACCACCTTTTCTCCCTCACCTCCACCACCACTCCATCCAAAATGTCTCTCACCGAAAAATTCCTCACCTCCATCCGCGCCGCCCCCAAGACCGCCAACACCGCCATCTCCAAAGACATCGGGATCTACACTCACACCCTCCACCCAACCCACACCATCGACAGCGCACTCAAGAAGTCCTCCACCCTCCCCCACTGCCTCGCCGCAAGCAGCACCCACATCTTCGCCGCACAAGCCGACAAGGCGGTGCTACACATCTACTCGCGCCAGCGCTCCAATCAAGAAGCGCTGATTTCCTTCCCCGAGCGCATCCACAGCATCACGCTTCTACATGATGGGCTCCTCGCACTGGGGACAGCGGAGGGGAGGGTGATTCTCTGGGAAGTCATGACAGGGCGCCAGGTCGCGACGCCGACGGCGCATTTACAGCCCGTTACGTGCCTTGCGGGCGACGCGACACACCTCGTCTCCGGGTCCGCTGACTCAAAACTCTACGTCTGGTCCGTCTCTGCGCTCCTCTCCGCCGCGTCGAGTGGGCCAGTTGAGCCGCTTCGCGCGCTATCGAATCACCGCGCGGGAGTCACGGATGTAGTCCTCGGCCATGGGGGGAGCGGGACGAATATCTGTGTTTCGGCGAGTAAGGATAATACGGCGCTGGTGTGGAATTACCATACCGGGGAGCTGCTGCGGACATTCCTGCTGCCGGCTACGCCTACTAGTCTCGCGTTAGACCCGTGTGATAGAGCGGTGTATATTGGGTTTGAGAATGGGGATGTGCAGGCTGTGGATATGTTTACCCCCAAGGCGGGGGTGAACTCCCTGCACGATCCGGAGCAGCAGAGCACGCCTATCCAAGTCGCGCCTACGCCTTTGAGCGGCGCGCCGGCAGAGCTGGGGGAGGTGCATTGTCTAGGCGTCAGCTATGACGGGACCACGATCCTGTCGGGTCATGCGTCGGGGAAGATAGTGTCGTGGGAGAGCGGGGCGAGGAAGTTTGTGGGGGAGTTGGGGGATGTGAATGCGCCCGTTACGAATTTGATTATGCTTAATCCTTTTATTGGGGCGGGGCAAAGTCAGAGGGAGGAGAGGGTCGCGGCGGTGGGGGTATCGAAGCCGAGGTTGGGGGAGGGGAGTCAGGTGTTTGTTGGGCAGTTTGTGGGAGGCTTGGGCAGGAAAAGGGGGGAGGGGAGGGAGAAGGTGGATGTTGGGTTTGGGGATGCGGAGCTGGAGAGGGCGATTTTGGAGTTTGGTGCTCCCCCCGCGGCGGCGACGGGAGCGGGGAAGAGCGATGAGAAGCTGCGCAAGGAGATTGAGGAGCTGAGAGCGATTGTGGATGAGCAGAATGCGGTGCAGAAGTCGACGTGGAGTAAGTACCGCAAGGTGGCTTCAGGGAAGGTGGAGGGTTGAAAGGAGGGATGGGGGAGCTGAGGCTCGGGATTTGTTAGATGATGGACGGGGCTCGCCGTGTTGCTCCAAGGGGATGCAGTTGTTTGTTGTCCCGAGTGGCATGTTGGGTGCCGGAGATTAGAACATGGGCGTACTCACGCTCACGGTTTGGATGTGAGTGATACGGCAGTCTAGGTGGACGAGGGATCACCGCTCTCTGAGCAGAGCACAGCATGCACGAGGCTGGAAGCGCAGCTCATCTGCAGCTTACCTGCAGCTCACACTGGCGTCGACTACACAATGAAATACATCCAATCCATGAAGAACTGTCATGCATGCAACCTGGAGCAGCAGCTTGCTGATCAACACAGCTCAGCCTCCCTGCCGTGGACCCTCTGGCAGTGATCGAACCCCAGCATAACAGCTTAGTCGATGATCAGCGCAGCTTCCCTCAGTGAATCCTCAGGGAGTGAGCCCCAGCAGTTGGCTCCTCATAACCAACACGTGCATCCTCGTGGTCTCGACCAGAAGATAATCACCGATCCATGAAATGATATTCACCTCCCCCGTCGCCAGTCCCCACCGTCTCCCGTCGCCAAAAATACGTGATCGCCCACCAAACCCACCCTCCTAATCTCTCCCGCCCAGAGAGGGAGCGATAGGGATGACGTCGGAGCTTCCCCCGTCAACGGTTCTCAGGATGGATGGGATGTGAGAGAGTGACTTTCCCGCTTCAGGTAACAGATGCGATGATGAAGGGGTCTGGGCTCGTGGCGCAAGCGTCAAACGCGGTGGGTGGAGGGGGGAGGGATTCTGTGCATGGGGCTAGAAGGTGGGTGCGGGTGTCTCGTGTGTGGTGGAGCTGTTGGCTTGGTGGACACGGAGGGTTGTTGTTGTGGTGGGTTGAGCTGGATGATGAGGTGCTTGATATGGGTGTATCTTTAGACCATTGTTGAGCTGTGGTGGTATATTCTCGTATTGAAGTTTATGTGTTGCATGAGAGCTGTAATTGAGCGTAATCAGCGTGTGTGGTGAGAGGATTATTAGATTATCTGTTGTGTATGGGATGTCTGGTGTTAAGGATTTAACAGGGGATAGGTACAGGCCACAGACCCATAAGCCAGGTGGTGGTTGTGCTGTGCAGGAAGATGAAACGAAGCGAAAGAGGGCACGGGCCATACAGGGTGAATTGTGAATTTGGCAAGAAGGTGTAGGCGAGGTATACATATAGTAGTACTACGAGTAAGTAATAAATGGGGAAAATATGGGAAAAATATGGCAAAATAGAACAGTGTGTCGAGAATAGAGTGCTTTTTTGTAATTTGTCATTGGCTGTTGTGTTGGTATTTATTATTGGTATTATTGATATTACTGTGTTGTTATGCCGTATTACGGTGGTACAGCGAGGAGTGAGGTGCAGATTGACCACTGTGATCCTGCCTGTACACTGGGATCCCGTTCACAACTTCACAACCATCCATACACGACCTTCTTCACATACGCCCACAGCTGCCGTACGACCATTCGACGTGTCTCCCCTCCCGCTGCTGCACAACGGGATCTTGGGGTACTTCCTCTAGTGGTCTTCCTGGTGCTGTTCATCGCCTGTCGCAGCTCTCCACTGGTCCAGCGCGGAAGATTCTGAATCGCCCGCCCACAAACTACGGGTCCCCTGCTTGGCCACTCGACGCCTCCACACGAAGATAGCGTGGCGAGGATGCGACGTGAACACAGGGATTAGAAAAGCCCACTGCGCAACTGCGCACTGCAGTAGGGCCAGGGATCAGCGACGGACCCAACGGACCCATCACACCTTCAGGGTCCATGATGGGTCAAATCGCCAACGACGCTTCAGGGTCGGCGGTCGGTCAGGGTCGAAAAAATGTTGTTCGTTCGTTCCGTTCGTTCGTCTGGTCCGTCCCTGGTCCCGTCCGCCCACTGGTGCAGAACAAAGCACACAAGCTACTGGACTACCAACTGGACAAGCCGCGCAATTGGGGTTGTGGGATTTGTTGTTGTTGTGGGCTCAAATCTCACAGGGCCAGTCCTTCCAATCCGAGTCAATCCTCCCCGGTCCAACACACCTGCCAATGTCGGATAAGTCGAGTGTTGTATGGGGGATGAAATGGAGACACTCAGCACGGAGCACGCTGCAGTCGGTCCACTGAAGCAATCCACTGCTTCCATCTATCTTCGTATCAGCTCGCATATGTCTGCTAGTGGAGACCTCGACGCCTGAATCTCCCTTGCCTCTTTCCCTCACTTTACCTTCTTTTCGCACTGTGTGCTTCCGTCCTCTTTGCGGCTCGACTCCAATCGCTGTGCGTGCGTGCACTACAGACAATCAGCCAGACAGCAAGCCTGTCAGCAAACCCTCACTCCGCCGAACTTTCTACTCCCTTTCCCCTTCCTTTCCTCCTCCTCTTCACCGGCTCTTGATCGACCTTGGCTTTGATCGAGCTGCTCTTCGCATCTTGCGATTCTATTCTTGCTCACCTGGCCATTTTGTTGCCTTGCCGTTCCTTTCCCCCCTCACCACCACGCAGTCACAGAACTCACCCACAGGCTCGACGCCAGAAAACAAGTGAACAGTACAGACTCGAACAAAACAGACTGTGCACCAGCACCAAAAAAAAGTAACAGATCTTGATTCTGTCGTCAACTGACTGACTCGACCGGGGCATCGGATTGTGGTTCCCTTTCACCAGGACACTCTTGCGCATGAACCTTTGTTGCAGGTCCTGAAACGTCTATTGTATGTGATCGCTCTTTTCATTCACCACCCCCCGTGATGCCGCATTGGTCCCAATGAGGGTCGCAGACAGAGGGAAGAGTGCCGGTTGGGTGTTCCAAGTCGTCGACGACGTCGCAATCGCCCTCGGACTCTGCCTGTTTGGGTCAAATGTGTTGCTGCGATACGACGCTTCACCATCCCACCCTGACTGTTTCTCATCCGTTGTTCATTGCTGCTTCCAAGTTTCTCTCCTCCATGGGACGATGTTCTAATATCGGATTCCTCTAGTTCTTCTCATACACTATCTACATTCGAACCATCCTTTCGGCTGCTTGGCTGGCCTTTTCGCTCTTTTGTGTGTTGCGTCCTATTATTCGATTCTCAATTATACCCACCAAGGCGACTTTCTTTGTTTGCCCATTTGATCAACACCACCCCGTTTCACGACAATTCACTTCTCGAACTCGACTTCGGAAATATACCTAGGCCTTTCTTATTCCAAGAATAACATCCGATTTGCGCCAGTCGCTTCGAGTCTCAGAGTTGTGCAGTACTGCCTGGATGCTGGCATTCTTCACATTCTATACACTTTCCGGCAGAGAACATACGCCTATTCGATTATAACGATTGCGCATCGCTGTTGCCTACTACGAAGATGCAAAGTTGCTCTACATATATTCTACAATAAACCATTACACCTGCATCGGTTGAAATGGATTTACCCATACAAGGACCCAGCGAGTCAAATCGCAGCGGTGGCTCCGTGAAGCGCGCGAGGGAGCAGGCCGAAAGGCAACGCCTGGGACTAACCTCGGACTCACCACCACGGATGCGCCAGGGCCCACAAGTGCGCGGCGAGCCCCAACGACCTAGGCAACCTTTACCACAAGCCATTACAGCATCGCGAACTGGACAACAGGGAATAGGAGCTGCGATATCGCGGCCTACTCCTGCGCCCCAATGGCCTCTTGCATCGCAAACGGCGAGAACGGAGATGAATGACAACTCGCAGCAATACCAACCTCCATCTGGCCGTGGCAAGGCTCCTCCAAGGCCTGCTCGCCCCAGCCATGTCCCTTCTATTCTTGACGCCTCAAAGGTGCAAGATCATACGCCATCATTCCCATACCAACCTAAATCAGGACCGTCACACCCTGGATCCCAGTCGAGAGAAGCACAGCAGCACCTGGACGAGATGCGCTCGCCGGATGTCTTGTCTCCCGTGACCCCAATGACCATGCAATCAAGAGCCTCGACGAATTCCTCCGTAGGGACAATACCCGATTTCCCCGTCCCAGTGGCGGGCGCGAACAATAACCACGGCGCGACAGGACTTGGACCACCACCGTCGTCAAGAAGAGGCCCATCTTCATACTACTCGATGCAATCTTTCGTATCGCCCATTCCAGAGGAGAGTCCCAAAGCGGCTACCGCGCACGGCTCGTACGCCTCGAGCACTGCGATCCCCTCAAACTGGGGTGAGATGGGATATGGATATGAGACGGACCAGCAGGCGCTCTTCGACAAGGAGATGGATGAAGGTCCGGAGCCGGAGGGCGAGGGAATCGTGCGTAGTGCGAGCGTGGGGAAGAGGGCGAAGCCTTCGATAATTGTGACAAAAAACCAGCAGGAAAAGACGCCTCCGCAGTCCAGGGGAGGAGTGCTGGAGAAGACAAAGAATTTGCAGGATGCAGGGATGATTGAAAATAACGGACGGAAACCTGTGCCTCAAAGGGGTAATAATGCTCAGCCAATGCAAATGCCAAAGGCGCCTTTCGCGTCACAGCGGGATACGACGTGGCCTACATTCGGCCCTGACTCACCGACTGAAGGAAACAAGGAGCTGGGCGATTTACTATCGTCATCTGATTCCGACTCAACCCTCACATCCTCACCCACTGGAATCCAGATGGAGAAACTCGCCCCAGTCGCCGCAGTCCCAGCAGCAGCTAAGCTGTCGAATTCCCGAAGCCCGTCGGTGAGCCCATTCGAAATGGGCGATAAGGAGATTAAATATAGTCGGAATTCGGCCATAAGGCGGCCACCCAGGCTCAACATGGACGCTGTGAGAGACGCCGAGGCTAGAGGCAGTTTGACGAGTCTCCCGGATCTGATCCGAAGAGCTACGAGGTTAGCTTCGATGATGAATGAGGGCAAGAGGCCTGCAAGCAGGCTCAACGACCTCAACGATTTTCCCCCTCCCGGGTTAGGGGAGAAGGGGAAACCTGGAAATGGTAAGCTGGCCTCTACTACATACTTTGCACAGGCACTAACGTTTACAGGCCGCCATCGCAACACTCCCTCAGGAATCTCAGGTATGCTCGCCGCCTTCCCCCCTCCCGGCCTGGCCACCCCAGTCGGCACACCGAAATCCGGTTCCCGTTGGCCTGCATATGAATCTTCTCTTCGCTCCCTCCGCACACCTGGTGACGACGACAACGAAGCGCGCCCACGGAATGGCCGTCGATGCTGCGGCATGCCGATCTGCTGGTTCCTCATCCTTCTCATCGTGCTCCTCCTCGTAATCGCGGCTGCCATCGTGGTTCCCCTAGAACTACTAGTACTAAACAAGAAGCCCGATTCCAACGCAAATCTCTCTGCGCTACAGATCTGCGAGAAGGACAGCGCGTGCAATAACGGCGGGCAGAGCATCATCAACGCCGGTGTGTGTAGCTGTATCTGCGTCAACAACTTCACCGGCACAAACTGCGACGATGAATCCACCGTCGGCTGCACCACCGTCAGTTTCACAGCAAACTCCCAGTCCTACACCGACGTCACGATCGGCTCCTCCATCCCCTCTCTCATCGATGGCGCGGCAGCCGATTACGATATCCCCCTCGAATTCCCCAAGGTTCTTGCGAAATTCAGCGACGCGGATCTGAGCTGTGATGCACAAAACGCTATTGTCTCGTTTAACCCCGGCACGGTGGAGAGTGCGGGTGCTGCGAGTGCGGTGAGGAGTGCGGCTCCGGAATCGTCAAAGACAAGCGCGGAGACGACGGGACCGACTAGTATTGTTAAGGGGTCGGGAGGTGCGAGGAGGTGGGTGGTGGAGGCGGGGAAGGTGGCGCCTAGGACGGAGGAAGCTGCTCCTTCTGCGAGTGAGACGCCTACGAAATCGTCGTCTACTACCAAGTCCACACCTACGCCTACGTCGAAGTCGTCGTCTTCTGCGGATGCAGCTGCGAATTTCACGGTTACGGATGATACGCTCGACTTCTCGCGCACGGCGGTGCTGTATATACTACAAACGCGCTCGCTTGACGATGCGGCGACGGCACAGACGAAGATTACTTCTTTCCTCGTTGGAGGCGGGTATGGAGGCGCAGCCAACGTGACGGTTGGAGATGGAGTTAGTATTGATTTCCTCTCCTGGGGCGTTGATTTCGGCTCTGGTGTTGTAGGTGGGAAAGCCGAAGGGGGCGTGAGGGTTGGTGATAAGACCGCCGCCGGTACAGGGGGTAACGGGAAAAGGGGGGTGCTGGGTGGGAGTGGATTAAGGGGTATGGAGAGGAGGTTGACAGGTCAACGGAGTTAAACGGGCAGGGCATAACTTGGAGGGATGGCGGGGAGTCTTGAGCTGAGCTTGGGGCGCTTTTTGTATATACTGTAGTGTATTTTGATGCCCTGGATGGGCTACTGGATCGTATGTATTGTGTCCACCACCATTGCTGCTCCTGCTGGGGGTTTGTGTATGTGCTTTGATTGTCAAGCTTGGAAGGTAGTTTTGGGTGGAGGGTCGAAGAGACAGGTCCGTTGATGAGGGACTGGATTTTTAGCGGCTCAACCACGACTCGGTTTTTTCTTTCTTCGGAGTTGGGGTTTGGTTGTGGCAAAGAGCGAGAAGCTTTTAAATAACGGAAGTTAATGACACCGTACACGGGTGTGGCAAGGAGGACTATAACTGTTATTGGGTTATATGACTATAATGAGTTACTGAACTTAAAAACATTCGATACTAAGTACATTATAGCTCTTGATTGCCAGGCTCAGTATATACAACAATGCTAGTCCCTGAAACCACCCACTGGCCACCCCATGTGTGCGAGAGAGGAGGCTACAGGGGACTAGTGGGGCCTTGATTAGGAATCAGAGAATCCAACGTCATCTCTGCAAGTCTTCGAAGAGTTATATAGTATATGCCAGCATCCCAGTACGAGTAAACCCGAACGGCGCTGTATTGTAGGGTGTTATGGTTATCAGCCAGCTCGGGTAAGGCAGCCAATCGTTTATTTCGCTATTTAATAGCCAATTATTTTTGGCACTTGGGGCCAATAGGCCAGCCGGGTCAGGTATAATATAGTATAGGTAAGATTATAGTAACAAAGTAGGTGGAAGCTTATATGTCCACATCTGAGTCTATTAGGTCAAGCTTTTCCAAGCGGGGTTTGACACCATAAGCCTCCTCGAAAGACTGCGCAATCCGAGGTGTTGTTCCGCGACCACCCAAAACTGTAATCGTAGTAGCATACCTCAGTCGGATTCTAGAGACCGTGAGTCAAGCATAGGAGGAGGAACCTACATCGTTGGCACCCGACAACTTCTGGATTCCGCACTTCCTTCCACGTCTTTGGTGCGAGGCTGGGCCGTAGATCTCCCCACCGCAAAGCATCTCTCCTACCTCACAATAATAGACAAAAAATGCCAATACTTCTTCTTTAGTGTGAGGCTTACAGCACAGGATAGCGCAGAAGCTCACCAGCTATATCTACTCCAATATCTACTACATTACCTACTACGCCTATCCTAGCAATGTCTAAAATTTGCTGCTCCGTCGCTTCCGCACCAGCAGCTAGGAGAAGATCAATAATATCATTAATCTCCTTGCGAGTCTTGGAGTAGCCGTGCCTAAACCACTTCTGAATGGCAGCCTGTAGAGCATTGCCATACTCCCCCCCTTGAATATGAACATTAGCTCCTTGTTGCAAGAGAAAGTTGACGCATTTCTTGTCTCCCGAGAGTGTCGCAGCTTGCAAAGCAGTCCCATAGCACCCACCTTGTGCGTTGATATCGGCTCCAGCATCGAGAAGAATCTCGGCAGCTCGAGTATCAGCGGCATGTGCTGCGTGCTGGAGAGGATAGCCATATTTGCCGGTCTGTTGATGGACATCAGCCCCGTGTTGTATAAGTAGAGACATAATCGTGCCATCACTCATAGCCCATCCCTCTTTGCAAATAGTTGCATGCAATGCTGTGCCATCCTCCCCACCTTCAGCGTTGACATCGGCTCCAGCTTCGAGAAGAAAGGTGACTACTTCTAGTTGATGCATCGTATATTCAACTATAGCAGCTTGCAGCGCATTTCCATGCTTTCCTCCCTGTTCATTGACGTCGTGTCCATACCCCAGAAATTTATGGATTAAAACCATACTCCCACTACACACAGCAGCTTGAAATACAGTACAATGTTGACCACCACGGAAGTGAATATCCGCTCCTTGTAAAATCAAGGCTTCAATGAGTTCAAAACCATCATCATTGTCATAGCTGACAGCAACACAGGATTGTAAGACACTCCCATGCTTCTCGCAGTGAGCATTGACATCGGCCCCATGTTCTATAAGCAAGTTCGTAACTTCAACACGCGCATTGCGATTCCTACCAAGTACATAGGCTTGCAGGACGCTAGCGTGATCGCCAGCAGGAACGTTTGGATTTGCACCATGCTTTAGAAGTGCGCGGATAACATCGTCGTACGAATCGTCAATGTATGAGACTGCAGCTGCTAATGCGGTCCCATGATAGCCGCCTTGGGAGTTTGTCTCGGCACCGTTCTCCAAAAGTAGAGATACAGTCTTCGCCTCTCCTCTCATGGCTGCGCTTTGCAATGCATATCCATACCTGCCGCCGTAAGCGTTGACATCTGCACCATGCCTAATAAGAGATTTTATAGTCGCAGTATTGCTGATCGTTGCCGCAGCATGTAGGACACTTCCCGGAGGATGTCGGTCCAAGAAATCGCCGAGACATCCGCCTTGAGCATTTGCATCAGCGCCATACTTCATAAGCAAATCAATCATTGCAATAGTATCGATTCTCGTGTCAGAATAAGTCTGTCCACGAAATCCGGACTTGCGCTCCTGGCCAATATGGGATGCAAGATTCAAGGCCGTCCCACTAATGCCGCACTGTTGATTTATGTCTGCTCCATGTTCGAGGAGAAGAGTAACAACCCCGAGATTACCCGATCTCACCGCTTTGTGAAGCTCTCCTTCTCTGCCATTCTCTGGACTATTGATCTTAGCACCATGTGCTATTAGTGTGGCCATAATTCCGGATTGGCCCCCAGCCGCAGCTGCTGCCAGTACGCTCCCAAAACCTCCTGTGCTATTAACATTTGCTCCATTCTCAATAAGCAATGCAACAATTTCTGAGTATCCGTGATGAACAGCAGCTTGTAATGCTGTTCCACGGCCTTTGTGCTGGTAATCGACCCCTGCACCATACTTTAGAAGAAGCGCCACAATCCTGGGATCGCCTTTTTCCGCCGCCGCTTCTAACGGACAACTCCATTTGAATTTCATAGAACCCATGCGGACTAATCTCTCCCATTCGGCAGGCATTGGATTGTTGAGTCGATTTGGGCTCGCGCCGTTGCTCAAAAGAAATTCAACAAGACTAACATGGCCCATAGCAACCGAAGCTTCCAACGGACTACCTTCACGACCTCCTCTCACATTTATGTTAGCCCCATGTTCGATTAGCGTACTGGCAATATTGATATGTCCATTGAATACAGCTGCCTGCAAAGCATATCCATGCTCAATATCAAGGACATTCACGTTCGCTCCGTGCTCTAGCAACAAATTTACCAAGTCGTTGTGACCGCTGAGGGCTGAAGCCCGTAAGGCAGTTCCATAATTCTTGTCGATATGGTCAATATTAGCCCCGCGATTTAGAATTAAGGCAACAATATCCTGATGGCCATTCAGTGCAGCAGCTTGTAAAGCATGGCCACTATCCCGACTAGACAGGCCATTGCAGTCGAACCCTGCTTCAAGAAGGATTTCTACTGTCTCAATGTGGCCCTCCAAGCTCGCTACCTGCAAAGCCTCGCCGTCGGTTGTGTTTAACCATGCGGATATATCACGGTTAGAATCTCGAGAATCTGCCATCTCGAGTAATAGTCGCAAGTTTCGATTGCTACCGCACCGGGAAAAGTGGACGAGCATGCAATTGCGAAGCACTGCACCTTGCGGATATAGTTCAACATTTGTAGACCTGACCGGATATTCCAGCATCGTGAACAAACGATCTGAATGTATGGCTAGGTATGGTAGTAGCGTCGATAAAGGTTCTGAGGTTGAGAAGCTTTCTGCCAGCATTCTTTCCAGAAATGGCTGCTGTATATCTCTTGCAGCTCGTATATGCCTCGTCCAATTTTTGCGCACGTATTTCCGCAAAGCGTACCATGCTTCATCACCCAAAGCTTTAGGAGGATCATAGTTATCATCATGCCCTGGTTCGAATAGGAATGAAATCACTCCATCGTTTTGACCCCTATCGGGAAAAACCGACATATAGTGAGCATAAGCAATGCAAGAGTCGGCAAGTAACGCCTGTGATATTCCAACAGAAATAGGAGTCTCAAAGACAGCATTCCGATCTGACAACAGATATTCCTGGACAGAGTAGTGAGAAAATTGAACAGTGACAGAAGACGAGTAAGGTTTGGTTTTCAGGGATTGTATAACACAGCCGTGATACTTGGACTTATCCCTGTTATATGGCTTTGCCACAGTCCTTACGATGCTAGCAGGCAAGATCTCCAGCAAGGACCGATCAACATCTAGCCTATCATCGTCATCGACATATACTAGACTCGCTTCCGCAGCACCTCTTCTTTTGTCTACGCAAGCTGAGGTAGGATCGATAATGAGAGCTTCAGCTAGCTCTGCTAGTGTCAGCGGCCGTGCTGAAAACAGAATCCATAAGAGGGCTTTTCGAACAATTTCTCGATCTTTGCTAGTAATGACAGCAAGATCTCTTTCATAGAATGAGTCCAAAAATCTTGGTACATTTACTAATGCGTCTTGCCGTTGGCGTTTGTTTCTTGCCTCGGAAAGTGTGTCAAGCTGGAGTGCAACTAGACGGAACCTAGTCTTTCATAAGTATATCATTCCAAACTGAATATAGCTCTAGAGCTGCAAACTTACATCCCATCTGCTCCAGCAGCTAATTGGACTTTTACTGCTGATTTTTCTTCGATGGTCCAACGATTGAACGCCTCACTTGCTAGTCGAATATCCATATACTTCTCGATATCGTACCTAACATGCTCTCCTTGGACTGATATCTCTGTTATGGGTCCCAAATGCCGCGTGCTCGGCTCAAAATTGCTGCAGATATCGCCTTCTCTCCTACTAGTAACTAGAAAATGGAGTGATGGGACAGAGAGTGCTCGGATCTCATTGATTAGGCTGAAAAGGCTGTCTCGTCTCTGAGGATATTCATCGAGCGCATCAATCACCAAATAAACATCGTCAAAGTTATCCAGTAGATCTTTTAGAAGTGCCTTCAAGGTCTGAGTCGGAGGCTTCGAGCTGCCTCGGAGCGACACAGCGTAGGCTTCTTGAATAGCTTGCGGAAGGCCCTTAGAGCCGCTACACAGAGCTCTTACTAGGTAGCATAAGAAGCTGGACAGGTCTTGCGTCGCAACGTTATCGAAGGCAAAATACCAGTAGATTAGAGATGGAAACGAGTCGCGCGTGTTACAGTAATGTTTCTGGAGATGGTCGATAACTGTTGAGCACAATACCGATTTCCCACTCCCAGCGCCTCCGTTAATCCACATAAACGAGTTGTCCGCCTCGATCCAAGATTTGAATTCATCGCCGTCGAGCAGCCATGTACCTGTAGTAGCAACACACTGTTCGCGTAGAGGGTTGTGTTGAAGCGAAGGACTAGGTGTCCATTTGTCCAGCCAATTGAGAACATCATTGAACTCTGCGCTGCATTGTGCTGCGGCGATATCTTTCTTGATGTCCTCTAGGATCGTTACACTCTGATTTTGAAGTGCTCTATTGTCTAATCAGATAGCTGCAGCCTGCGGAATTAGAGTACTACTTACAACTTTTCTGCAGTGGTCGTGTCAATTTTCGTTATGATACCCACAATCTCGGACTGGGTGATCCGTCCAGCGGATACATCAGTTTTGATAGCCTCAACAACGGCGAGGCTATCGCGATTAGAGACCAGTCCCCCTTCTATATCATTCCTAAGTTCATCGAGAATCCCAATTGTTTGCGATTGTATCGACAATGAACCAAGTCCCAACTCTAGAGTCAAGATAGAGCACTGTTCTCTGATAACCCTAGTTGAGTTTCCAATGTCACATTTCAATAATGGCCATTTCAAATATTTAGTAGCTCGGCGGAGCTTCTTCTTAGTGGTAGTCTGGTCGAGCTTCCATGAAGCTAGCTTCTTCTCCAGGTTCCTCAGCTCTTGGTGGAGTCTCCGCACGGGACCCGTAGCCTCGTTAAAGCACCACTGAAGAATTTCAAGCTTGACATCAGAGGCAAGACCATTGATATATTTGAGGATCACTTCAATACCACGTATAGTGTCGTATAATCGAGCCAGATCTTCTCGGCAATCGCGGACGACTTCATAATAAGTCTTAAGAGCGCCAAGGACTTGAGCTGACAACTGTATGACTTGAATCACACTTGCGGCACCACTGAGGCCGTCCATTGTGAAACGACGAGGCAAAAGCAATTGAAAACATGAGATAAATAGACAACGAAGCAGTTTAAACAAAGTAGGATAGATAATAATTAAATAAATATAGTTAAACAATTAAACACAGCCTTGTTTGTGAGGTGCAATGGTGGGTGAGGCTCAAATAGCGCCGTCGTCCGTGGTAGCCCCGAACCCTGCAAGTTAGGTTGGTGCCAAACCGCAAGGCAGACCAGAAATTATATATTTCTCAGCCCAACATGGCAAGAGCCTCACAGGAATGCACCATTGAAGATACGACGTCAACAGCTAAACTAAATTACTTCGCTGTTCTCTCCATTCACGCCTCAGCCTTGTCGTGATTTTACGGATTGATCTGTTTAATGTTCACAGGCACAAAATATTCAAATTGGCCCCTGCCTCGGCTGAGACAGACTCCGAGCCGCGGGTTTCAGGAGCGTCGCATGAGCGTCCCGCGACCCAACTTGTGAACTCTCACCAGTAAAGTTCTGATACAAGATCTTGACTAGAGAAAAGCCATCACGTTACAGTTACGCTCGGTCGTAATGGGGCGCTAGAAGGTAAGGTTTAAGGATGAAGGTGTCCCGTTTTTTGCCTTTGAATTTCTTCTGTCTTGTTTGCTCCCTGGTTTTCCGTTGTGTGTTTTTGTCATTTCTGTACTTCTTTCTCAATTCTTCGTGGCTGGCCATATTTTATCTTCGAGTCTGGGACTTTGTTTTTAACTACTCGACCCATTCCGGATACTTCTCACCACGCTCATAATAATCGCTGATTCCACACGACACAAGAAGCCCTAGCTACAAGACCTCAGGATGCATTTCTCAGTCTTCACCACAACCTCTCTCCTCCTCACCTCCTTCGCACTCGCCCTCCCTTCTCCCTCGCCAAACGCCAACCTCGAAATCCGCCAGGAACAACAAGCCCCCGTTCAAACCATAACCTGCGCGGACTACTCTCGCATCGCAAACTACACCGCAATCGACAGCAATTCTACCCTTCGCGCCGCCTTCCTCCAAGCCTCACCCCAGGGCACAGATCCAACACGTGTTATCCTCGATCGTGCCTCTCTGGAGTTTGCGGCAAAGAATCTGAAGTTTGACCAGGCGCTCAATGCCCAGTGTGGGAATCTGAGCACGATTGCCATGACGGAGGTAAATACGAATTTCTCCCTGGGTGTGGTTGCAGGATGGAAGGTTGTGCCGCCTACAGGAGCAAGAATTGGAGCTGGAGTGGAGGTGTACGTTACGGGCTCTATTCTTTTATTATTTGCTGGCTTGTCGCAGGCTTTGTAGAGAGAGACCTTAGAGGGCGCGCGGAAGAAGGAGTGTATCTAGGGCTGTGTTTGGTTAGAAATCATGGCAATTGGTCTTTGAGTATGACTTTAGGGAAGAGTTATGAAGGCTGGGACTTCTATTAAGAGATGAAGTGTGGAATAATAAAACTATATCAACATTGATGCACGCTTTATTTGCGGTGTGAAACGGATTTTATATTATTTAATTGATTATATTGCATAATTTCTCAATGTACAAAAACAAACCTCGAAGATTTGCAACTTAAACCTCCTTTGCCTTTTCGTCCATCGACGCTGTACCCTCCTCGTTCAGTACCTCATTCTTCTCCTTCATTTCCAGAGTCGCCCTCTCTTGCGCTTCCTTTCCATCAAATAGATATGACAACTCCTCGAGCGTCGGGCCCGCCGTCTCGACAAAGAAAAAGTACACGACCAAGAAAATAATCGCCAGCCAGATATCATAGTAGATATACAGCTTCCAGCTGATATTCTTCAAGCCGATCGGGTTTACGTATCCAGAGAAGATGCTGGAGACCTGGATCGTCAAGAGAACCAGCGACCAGGTCTTGGCGCGCATGCGCAGCGAAGAGATTTCCAGAGGATAGGTGACAATAAGATTCGTCCATGCGATCGTGTAGAACAGCTGGAAGAAGAAGATACAGGCGAGTACGAGACGCCCACACGCGAGATTGCCCTTGTCGATGTATTGCTGTGACGCGATAGTCCAGACGACGAAGACAATGACACAGCCGCCCGAACCAGTGAGGAAGAACTTGCGGCGCCCCCAGCGGTTGATGAAGATGGTTACGCCGATAGAGACAACCCACTGCCACATTGTGACGCAGGCGTTGACGACGGTGATCTCGAATTCGGTCTTCAAGCCAGTGTCTTTGAGAATTTGGGTCAGATAGTTAGACACCAGACTGTTACCGGCGGTTTGGGAGAAGACAGCAGTGCACATGCAGAGGGCAATGCGCTTCCAGTTTCCTGCATTGGAGTTAGATATATGATAGATGGACGGCTGGCATAGAAGCCAAAGCACGGTAAAAGGAGGTGGTTACCTTTCGAGCTGAAGAAATCTCTCCACGTCATGTTGCGCTCTTTGTCTTCTGTAATTGCCTGCTGTATCTCCTCCATCTCAAATGCAACAAGTTGGGAGTTCTCATCTCCTTCGCCATGATACTTGGTCAAGATCTTACGCGCCTCGTCGGGCCGGCCCTTGGCCATCAGCCAACGCGGAGACTCAGGACAGAACCAGATGAGAGAAAGTTGATAAGCGGAGGGCACGACTTGGATCAGTGTGGGTAGACGCCACGCCCACTGGCTTGGTATGCGGTAAGCACCGAATGTCACCCAGGCACCGACTGCGTATCCGAGCACGATACCTGTGTTGTAGAAAGTTGTAACACCGACACGCTCTTTGACGTGGGACAGTTCGGTGACGAGGACTGGAAAGAGTTAGGGATATGAATTTAGAATGGATACAGGATGAAGTGTACCTGGGGCGCCCATTTGGATGAATGAGGAGCCGACACCGACAACGATCTTACCGCCGATATACATATCCAAAGAGGTAGCAAAGAATTCAACGAGAACACCAGCAATGATGATTATGGCACCGATGAAGGTTGGCCATCTTCTGCCATAGGCATCCTGTTTAATAAGTCAGCGCAAAGCTGTGTACAAGCCTAGAAGATAACTTACAGACACCCAGTTGAAAAAAATGAAGGGAATCACTCCGCCAATTGCGGTTGAGGCTCCGAAGAAACCAAGTGCTGAGCCTTCGGGGTGACCAAAGCGATCCTGCCATGTCCTAGCAATCGTTAGGACATTATATTACATATAAAGCTTGGGTGATAATTGGCTTACTCTAAGACTTGCATGCCGTTTGTCATTGACTGAACGATATGTTAGCTCTGGTACGTTGAAATAGTCAAGAGAAGCTTACTCCGTCGATACCAAGTGCCATACTCGAAAGTAGCGACGACGTAAGGAGGAAATAGAGAAGAATTCCATTCTTGCGTTTATAAAAAGGCGGGATCGAGTCGATGTCAATAGGGGGCCGAATGGCATCAGCAGTATGGGCAGCAGCTGGCGCCATGACAAGTGAAGCAAATGTTCAAAATAATAGGTGTCTTATGAATTGAACCTGATCGAGGCCGATGACTCCGAGGAAATCAAGACGGCCGACGACGAGGATCTTATGTTTATAGAATCGATGAACATTATGCCACGCGCGGCAAACCCCAGTTTTTCTTTCAGGCTTCTGTTGACCCGGGGTCGAAGATCTTTCTCCGCATTGATCATGCACCCCGAGTATGCGGCACCAAGCTCGGCGCACCCTTCTGAAAGCTAAAATTTAGTCAAATGAGCGGAAGTGAGGGGTAGTTTGCCCGAGGCATTGTGACAATGGCGGGGAAATAGAAAATTAAAAGGTGGAGACTGGCGTTGAAAGGTGCTTTGGGGAGAGAAACTGCGGGATCTCTGATACCAAAGGTTTGGGCCGTTTTGCCGACCCAGCCAAGACTTCGTGTTCTCTAATTACCATACAATTCTCATTTGACCAGCAGAGTAGAGATGGCATGAGTTCAAAGTTAAAAACTCCGAGACCCATACTAAATAATTTTAGCTATTTAAAGCCATAACTAAAGGATTAAGTTTAAGAGAAGTTTTGGTGGTTGAGTTTGTCCGTCAAATTTGCCCGTCGAATTTCGCCGCAATGTTTCGCCGGTCGTCGGAGTAAGGTTATTTCTGGAAACGAGGATCAAGACACAACTATGCAAGGTTATTTCTCCGAAATGCACCCCACAAATCGCAGGCTATCCCACAAACTATGGGGATTATCCCCAGATCAACACAGCTACTGAATTCCCATGTGCGCGGAATATCCATTTGGCATTATGACCGGATTATCGAAACGCAATGCTTTTGAATCGGCGATAAAGCGCTCGGCGATTCCTACGCCAAAGATAATGCCGAAGACTTGCATTTTATTTGCATCTCTCTCGCTCTTTCTCTTGTAACAACATCTTTTGGGGACTCTGTGAATTGTAATATATCCAAGTCCTTGATTATGTCTCTACCACCGGATTTCGAATGGGGGTTTGCCACAGCTGCCTATCAAATTGAAGGTGCTGTTGCGGAAGGAGGACGAGGACCGTCGATTTGGGATACCTTCTGCCACCTTGAACCGTCAAAAACCAAAGGAGACAATGGCGATGTTGCTTGCGACCACTACCACCGCTACGAGGAAGACTTTGGCCTTTTATCGTCATATGGGGCCAAGGCATATCGATTTTCAATTGCATGGTCCAGAATCATCCCCCTGGGAGGACGCAACGACCCTGTCAACGAAGAAGGCATTGAGTTCTATAACAGCCTGATTGACTCACTCTTGGAGCGAGGAATTACACCCTGGGTTACTCTACACCACTGGGATCTCCCACAGGCCCTACATGACCGCTATGGAGGCTGGTTGAACCTAGAAGAGATCCAGCAAGATTTCGAGCACTTCGCTCGTATATGCTTCTCGCGCTTTGGTGACCGCGTGAGAAACTGGATCACGCTGAATGAGCCATTCATCATTGCTATATACGTTAGTCTACCAGCACAACTATTCAATTGCTAGATGCTGACCAATCCAGGGATACGCCACTGGCGGCAACGCCCCCGGACACATCAGCAACACCGAACCATGGACAGTCGGCAAATCGCTGATATTGAGCCATGCTCGCGCTGTCCGCGTGTACGAACGAGAGTTCCGGGCCACTCAAAAGGGTCAGATCGGAATTTCGCTGAACGGCGATTTCTACGAGCCTTGGGATGAGAACGATGACCGAGACAAAGCTGCTGCACAACGGCGCATGGAGTTTCACGTTGGCTGGTTCGGAGACCCAATCTAGTAAGTAGCTACATCCCCAAAAAGAGCTTTCCTGGAGCAGGATCTAACAGTCACAGCCTCGCGCAAGATTACCCTAAAGCCATGCGCGCACAGCTCGGCTCTCGCCTCCCAGAGTTTACTGACGCTGAGTTCGCGCTACTCCGCGAAACCAAAGATTTGGTCGACTTCTACGGCCAAAACTACTACACCGCCCAATATGCCCGCCACATTGACGAGCCCGCGCATCCAAACGATTACCTTGGTAATGTGATTGAGACACAAACCAATAAACAAGGCGTTTCGATTGGCGCCGAGAGCGGAATCCACTGGTTGCGCAGCTCGCCGCCGCAGTTTCGAAAGTTTTTCAGCTGGATTTATGCACGATATGGGAGGGCAATTTATGTCACCGAGAACGGATGCCCGTGTCCTGGAGAG
Organism: Pseudogymnoascus sp. VKM F-4516 (FW-969); assembly: GCA_000750815.1. Classification (NCBI taxonomy): domain Eukaryota; kingdom Fungi; phylum Ascomycota; class Leotiomycetes; order Thelebolales; family Thelebolaceae; genus Pseudogymnoascus; species Pseudogymnoascus sp. VKM F-4516 (FW-969). Next base: position 45,623 of record JPJZ01001226.1, on the reverse strand, counting down.
GATAAGATGACTAGAGAGGAGTCGGTGAATGACCAGTATAGAATTGATTACTTTGAATCGCACTTGGATGCCATCTCACAGGCGGTAAAGGAAGATGGGGTGGATATTAAGGGGTATTTTGCTTGGTCGCTATTTGATAATATGGGTATGTTCCACTTCATTAACTTACTTTCGGGGATTTGGCTAATGGTATGTAGAATGGTCGGATGGCTACGGAGTTCGTTTTGGGGTCACATATACAGATTATGAGACGTTAGAGAGGACGCCGAAGAGATCGGCGACGTTTCTGAAGGAAACATTTACGAAGAGATTGGCCGGTGCGAATGGCCATGGGACGACTTGCCATGCAACAAATGGGCATAAGACGAATGGGATGAACGGGTTGGTTGCAAGTGCGGGACATAAGCTCTCATAGGCACAAAGCCTTTGATTATAGATTAACGAGGGATATGGTATATAGGTCTTTCACATCTGGACTTAGAGTAAGGATTTAAAGATAGATGACATGAATGGTATATAGCCTATAGTTATGGAGTTTAATGGTGAATTCACAGCTTAGTAGCCACAATCCTCCTTTATACAATACAAAGTCTCGGAATAACTAAGCCGCGATGATCATACATGAGGCTACCCCAACGCCGCGCTCTACATTATAATAATACAACCAAGCCGCTTATTCCTGTTGCCACGACCCATCTCTCAAGGCGTCGCTCGCTCTGCTATCCAGCCTCGCCAACACATCCAACAAAACCACGAACTCCGCCCTCGCCCTCGTCGCCAGTGGGGACTCCTTATGTGTGTGTATCGTCTCCAGCAAGCTCACCCCAATAAGGCGAATCTTCTCAACACAGGACTCGCCATTAACCTGTAACGCCCAAAACGGGGCCTGCCGCACCACACGCACCATATCGCGCGCAATCTCCGTCTTCCTCAGAGCAAGCGCAAGAGCCGTCGAGGCTTCCATACCCAACCCCGCAGCCTCGAGCTTCTGCAGCACTACCATGCGCAGGCAGTGGAAAGTGGCCCGCAGATTCACGCGCTGGATGCAGAATTCCTTCGGGCACCTTCCAGCTTCTTCGCTGGCGCCGGGGTCCAGCGACAGCCACGTTGGGAGCGTGTCGAGAATGGTCATGAAATCGATATACAGTCTGTCAATGATGGCGCGGTCATCGACGCCTGTGAGACTACCGTCGCGTGGTTGAACGCGCATGCGGACCTCGAGAAGGAGCGCGGAGGCGGCGGCCCAGAGGCGCAAATTAAAATTAAATCCCGTTAGCACGCTGCGTGGTTCGGCGTCTTCGGCTTGGGAGTCGAATACTAGATTGCCCTCTTCTGTCGGATAGGCGACGGTTACCTCAGATACGAAATTCAGATGATGCAGTGCGATGGGCAGTCCATTCAAAATTGCTGCTGATTTGTCTCCGATGTACAGGATCCAGAAACATCGCCTCCTGAGCTCAGCCTCCGTGGGCTCGAGAGTTTGGTATGAAGCTTCAGAGTGCAGCTGCATTGTCTGTGCAAGGCGCGCAGCTTCGCCAAAGATATGCCATGAGACACGAGATTTCCCGTCGGCGTGCAGGCAGTTCGAGTGGAAATAACGTGTTGCGAGGGATGCAGCGGAAGGGTGGTCAAGGTCGCTTTCAAGATAAAAGTGCAGCGCCTTGCGCGAGGCGAGGAGAAAGGCAGAAGAGATTAAGGGCCCTTCGGGGAATAGCTGTGGAGGGATCATGAAGGCAGCTTCAGCGCAGGTGGCGGTCACCAATGCCAATTTTACGGCGAGGGCAGTGGTATTGCGAACGGTAGCAGTGGAGATATGGTTGCTCTCATACGCGCCGGCGGTAGACCAAACAGATACTGGACTAGAAACATCGACAGCACCATATGTGGCACACACGGTATGGACGTCATAACGTAGGTTGCTCTCGTCGACAATAGGGATGAGTGAGAAGAGGTACTCGAAGAAGAGATTGACACATTTCTTCGTTATAGTCTCGAAGGAGTATGACGGCAGGACTCGTGAGAGCGTGATCACGAGATCTTGGTAGACGTCGTACAGTGGCGGCAATGAAGCCGGGAGCGCGACCTGGGAGAGTGGACTCTGCACAGAGGCACCAAGGGCAGCGGTTTGCGAGGAGACCGTGCCATCAACCCAACTGTGAGGCGAGGAATCAAGGCGCTGTGCGATGGGCGAGAGGTGGGTAACAGGCAGGACGTGTCTGCTATCATCATCTTCGTCTATGGGCTGGGATTCATTACGATCATGATCGTCCAGCCCTGGCGTCGTGGGACTCTTTGATGCAGCGTTGTAGTACGAGTATTCCCTTGCGCGATTTCTCGGTTTCGGGCCTCGCCGTTTAGGCTGAGAACTTATCGCACATTCAAGCCCAGCAGCTAAACAATTGGAACATGTCCCTGCCGGTATCGCAGGCGCGTTTGGGTCTGCGTCTATTTCCGGCTGTCTATAATCACACTGCTTATGTGAGAATAACCCATATCGGCCGGTGAATTATATTCAGTGACTAACTTTAACTTTGCGCGAACGACATCTGTCGCACGCCAACTTTGATAGTTTCCTCGGCGTCGGGTCCGATGATCTCTCCATCGTCGGAGATGCCCATTTATGCCGTCATATCGTCTCGCCCTATTGAGTGCTAATATTTGGCCGCAGGTGTGTGTGAGTTTGGCCGAGTGATCGCCGGCTAAGAAATAAATAAAAAACAGACCTCGAGGACTACGAGGAATTGGTCGAGTATGTGTCGGGGAAATAGCTCCCTTATATTCTATTACTCCGAGAACACGGCTCGGGCAAAACCCCGCTACCGGGGTAAAAATCGCTATGAAACTGTGGGGTACTGGAGAAAATATGGGGAAGCGGACCCCGGCACAGTCGACATCGTGAAGATGGAGAACTCCCCCGGTCTTTGCCTCGTGGGCTACTTACTCCACGTTTTCATGGATTTAATTGTCGGCGCTGTTTAATTGTTTGGTAACTAGTCTGACGTTGTCCCGCGTTTTTTAACACATTCTGTACTCGGAGCTTACGAAACTAAACACTACAGATCTACATGGCCGGTGAAAGCCAAGGCATGGGATCTACAGAGGTCACCAGTTGTAAAATTAGTTGGAAACTATTTCCGAACTCATTCTGAGAATTGTATAAGAGCTAGGTCAACGCGCGGATAAGTCGCCCACTTCTCCTCCTCACCGTCGCTTCTACCCATCCAATTCATCATGCTTCCTCCTACTCTCTCCCATGCAGCCCTCCTGCTCTCCCTCATCCTGTCCGCCTCAGCTACACCTCTCGCGGCATCAAAGCCCGCAAAAACCCCCAATTGTCGTTTTGCACATGACTATACCCAGGCCTCAATCCTCAAGAACCCGGAGCCGTTCGCTCGAGACCTATTGTATTGGGAAGGCAAGTTCCATGCCGATAATGTTGGTTATAATGGCAACAATGGTATGACATTCGACGGTACGCTCCTCGACCAGGTCACGGGATTACCGACAAAGAAAAACGCATTTAGTGCTGCGAGCAAGGAGGTATAGCCCTGAAAACCCCTCCCAGCATGACCTTTCGCTAACATAAGACCAACAGTCTCTCCAATTTATGCTCTATGCGCACGCTATCTCTGGCTCCGTGGACGCCGCACGCTTCATATCACCGGACAAGCCAAGTGTCGCACCTAAGATTGCAGCTGATATTCTCGAGGTGAAACTAAAGACGTACCTCAAGTTCAATGAGACTTATCCAGGTTTCGGAGGCCTTCTTCCTTGGTTTTCAAATGCCGAAGGCAGCGACTCGATTGAGCCGACTTGGGACTGGGTTAACAGGATTCCGGCCCTTGATAATGGGTGCGTGCCACTTTGTTACCACTGTGAATCGGAGAGTAAAGATTGTTGCTAATGACAACACAGTGAATTGCTCTGGGCCGTCTACGGTGCCATCCAGGCTATGGAGAAGAGCCGTGACAAATCGTTCCAGCAGCTCGCCGGAAAATGGCAGAAATGGTTAGATTTCACAAAGACCACGCTCCCAATTGTAAGCTTGCCCTCGTCGACAACCTTTTTCCATTTTACTCTTACTTAATTTTGTTAGATGTTTTACAACGGCGGCGGCCGAGTCTGCGCCTCTACCGCTATCGCAAACCAATCCCTACCCGTCTCTCACCCCAACCAGACATACATCTGCGAGGACCCTACCTACATTCTCGATGATCCCTATGAAGGAGAGCTCGTGACATGGTGGCTGCATTTCTTCGCTGGCTTCTCAAGCGCTGAAAAGCTGAAGCTATGGGAGGTGAAGCGCGCGAAGATGAAGAGTGTCGACTGGAAAGAAGGCAGCAAGGGCCCTGTCACTGTGCTCCAGGGATTCTGGTTTAGTGCGCATGAGCCCTGGAAGGTGCTCGAGATGCCGTACTTTGATGTCGATATCGTGAAGTAAGCTTGATTCCACCTTCCCTTGATCCACCCGCCAATACCATGCAAAAATCGAGAAGCTAATTATTATTTGTACTTTGTAGGCAGGTATATCGCAACAGCGAGGTTGTCCGCACCTGCCATTCCGCAGCCAACAAGATTCCGGGAATGTACGCCTCTGTCAACAACGCGACGGACCCTGTCACAGGCGAGATCCAGGGGTATATTTCTGCGACAGGAATTCAGAGTGTGGCGTCTCAAAACGTGACGGAGAGCTATATGATCACGCCCTACTCTTCATATCCTGTCATGCTGTTCAGCAAGAAAGTAGGCTTGGCCTGGTGGCATAACATGGTGGCGTCAAAGAAGGGACAGAGTACGTACTTGCCATGAGTCTAATGATTATTCTGTGAATAGGGAAAGGCTAACTGGGAATAGACCCGTACGGCAGCACCGAGGGTTCGAGAATCGACGGCACGTTGGTCTCTTCTTTCGTGTCATGGGATAGCAAAATTACGACTGTCGTTGCTATGCTCGGCGGGGTCCAGGACCTTGTCCGTGACCGCATGAAGAGCGATGGCGTTTATAACGAGTTCAAGGATGTGCTGAAGGTATGTCCCATTCTCTATTTCTTTGGATTATCGGCTAACAACAATGACAGCGCGAGTTCAATATGGTGTTTAAGAATGTAAAGGGGAAGAATGTGGATTTCTGCTTACCTACAGCCCAGATTCCGGAGAAAGGGCTCGTAGATTATACTGAGTGTAACTAGATCTAAAACTATCAACTGTATGTTATAACAGATAAAGTGCCCATTTGAGTTTTTAAAGTTTCTCAGTACCTGGACCCCTGCCATCTCGACCAAATGTGCGCCTCGTACCAAGGTGCAGGCTCAGCCCCCGCAGGCTCAGCCCTCACAGCCTCGTTATGGTTTGGTCCTTCAAGGAACGGCCCCGCTGGCCGTTCATTCTGATTACTGCCGCCTCCAAATTTGAACCACGATGAGCATGGCCAGTGCGATGGGTTTGGGCAGTCTTTCCAGATATGAGAGCATTGTTGCGTGTTATCGACCGCCGCCTGGAACAATGTAAGAGCAGATAGCCTATTTTACAAATGCTTCCTTGCTAACCATATAGCAGAGACCGCAATCTTGCCCGCGAGGCGTATGCGAAAGCAGTCGAGTATTTCACGAAAGAATTTGCTGGAAATGAAGACGTGCGAGGTTTCCTTGCCGGACAAACAACTATTAGGGATGTCGAGAATACAGTCGAACAGGCAAAGAGGGGATACGAAGCCAAAGGACAAAAACGACGAAAGGCCTTGAAATGGTTGAACAAGCTATCTCTAGGAATCAGACACTATAGCAAGGCGCTAGATATGCTCGCACAGCATCACCCAGAATATGTTGGTTTAGCGTGGGGTGCAGTTAAATTCGTCCTAATAGTAAGACTCATTGTTTGAAGATGTGACCTAGCTGATGTAGTGATGGCAGGGTGTTATAAATCACGAAGAGCTTATTGAAAAGCTTGCGAAAGCCTTGACGCTTATCAGCAACGTCCTTCCAAGCATTAAATTGAGCGCCCAGCTGTATCAAACCGAGCAAATGAAGGACGCCATCGCCAATCTGTACACGCACATTATTCAATTCTTCCAGCAAGCCGCAGGATGGTACAATAAAAGTTCTGCCGGGCGAGCTCTGTCCTCGATTTTCAAGCCTTTCGAGCTCAATTACCAAGATACTGTTGACCAGATTAGGCTGTGCTCCGAAACTATCAACAATATTGCCGACGGTGCTAGTAGAGCAGAGTTAAGAGATATGCATATTGAATTCCAGCTCTGGCATAGAGAGCTACGACAAGATCTGCAAAATGGGCTGCAGAATATACAAGTGCGATCAGATGAAACAGAATTTAGACTGGAAAGCTATATTAGCCAAGTGTTACAAGTCGCCGTAGCCTGTAAAACTATCAACGAAGCCGTTCAACATGACGTGAGGGATATAAAACCGAGAGTCCACGACCTGCAATATACGAGTATTCTCAAAATCCTGTCACCACCATCACCACAAGTCAGTCCTGAGAATATTTTGAGAACGCACAACTCACTAGCTATTGGGAGACGACGTCATCAAATATCGACCGGACATTACCAGGCTGCCGTTGATATTATAAAAACCCTTAACCTATGGGTGTCAGCGACGGGTTCTTCGCTCTTCATTCTCCGATCCGGTCCAAGGGCAAGCAGTATCACTCGAGATCATACTGTCGATATCATCAACTATCTTCAGAGTGCCCAATACCGAGTATTTTGGATCTTGTCGCCTCCTAAATCCTGTGATCTAGATAAGTCAGTGGCGAGCATATTGCAGTCGCTAGTCTACCAGGTTATTCATCACGAGCCAGACCTCCTTCTCCGATTTCCAGAAAATCTCAGCGCATCACACTTTCTGCCAAATAGAAACGAGTCTGAGTGGGTAGACCTTCTATGCTTATTAGTGTCAAGGCTGGGTAAATGCTTCATCATCGTAGAAACAGAAGATCTGTATCAGTCGTCTCGCGAGGTACCAGAATGGACGCAAAAGTTCCTCCTAGTATTTCAAGGTCTTATTAACAGAGTTGAGGCAGCAGGCTCTCTCGTAAAAGTTCTGGTTGCGACCTTTGGCAGGGAGGCTAATTTGTTGCCCAGCCAGCCGGGAGCTGTCCAATTCGTTGCTACAGTTCAGCAACCCCGTGTTGTGCCCGCTCGACTAAGGCGAGGATTATCTCGATCAAAGCTGAGGCGCTATTCGCAACAATCATCGCAGGTTAAGTCCTGAGTCCCCGCTTATACGGAGAGTGTATTTTGTTTGGAAAATGCCTTTGTGGAGAAGGATGAGCACTACCGCAATATTCGCGAATAACATCACATTTCATTTTGGTACTAGCTCTAGCTACAAGCGGTACTCGAAACTATGTAGTTACCAGCTTTATATCAAGACCACGCAAGTAGAAAGGTTCTTAGAAAACAGAGTGGTGGTAGTCACGTTATAATTATAGCAAAGTATGTGGAAACCTTATAGTCTGTATTATAGACTGAATGCTACGCCTCCTGCAGAAGGTCGTGGGAGGGATCCGGCCTAAAGACTCTCCGCCTTGGCATCGTCTTGATTCCGCGGCTTCTATGTGATATGCCTGTGACATGCATGCCAACTGGGGGCTGTTGGTCGTTGGTTAGCGAGACGAGGCTGGCTCTAGTTGCTTCTTCTTCTTCTTCTTCTTCTTCTTCTTCAATCACCACATGCCTAAAAAATACCTTCCTCATTTCGGCTTCTAACGACTGCCAGGCCTTTCTGTAAGGCCTTGGAGCTCCCCCTGCTAGTTAATTTCTAACATCTCAGTAGTTGACATAATGCAGCCTCAAGAGTCTAGCTCCGGAGAGAAAGGGTCACCTCGGAACCCAGAGCACGAAGAGGAAGACGTCTATCGGCCACCCGTACCAAGTACTGAAAAGAGAGATCTTGAAGTGTTATCTGACAGCGGCCCTATACCAAGTATCCTCCAGATAGAAGATGACTTGCTGCCCGTGGGGTCAGTTAGACCGAGTAAGCGCATCAAATTAGAAAGCAGCCATCAAACAAAGCTCGATCCCGAACTCCTTCTGATCCATCGGGTTATATGCGAACAGCAGCCAGCCAACCATATTCGCCACGCTCAGAAGTCTTATTTCCTAGATACCCCAAGACTTTTTACAGACGATAATAAGGCGAGCCCCTTGAGGGGCAGGAATCCAATCACGAACGTGGACGAATATCTCGAGGACAACGACCATGTTAGCATCATTATTTACAGAACCTATCACTGCGTTAATTACCATGAAAGCATTCAATGGAAGTTTGAGCGCCTCGACCTTTCTAACTACTATATGCGCAGGGTTCCGGCGATGAGACCGTATCTCTTCGTACTGAGAGAGGATACAGAAGTCGCCACATGTGTCTTTGAAGAGATGACACTTCTTTCTTACGATCTAAAGGCATCTCTGAGAAGGTTAGAAGATATAGACTCGAGGATTGACTACGACTCATTCAGTGGTAATAAATGGGTCCTAAAGGCTCCCTACTTACAACTGTACCACTTCCAAGATTTAATCAAACAAACGACACCACGGTTAACTAGTGTGGAAGACCAAAGACATGTCAATGTACTTCTAAGCTATATTAACGAAGCATTCAGGGATGATTATGCAGAAGCTGATAGCCTGTTTGCAAAGGGACTTGTATCCCAAAAGCATTTTTCAAAGCTTTTTGGACCTGATGAGATAGTTATGACAATGAGAGAAGGTCAACCAGTTGCTTCTGTGTCTAAAGGGTTTCCAAGCGCAGAATCTTTTGGTTTTACCTTACATTGTAAGGATTGGAGCTTTGATGGAGTTTTCAGCCAAAATGGAAGCGAAAAGAACCTCGTGTGGCCATCTACATTATCTGAAATACTGCCTATTGTGGATCTTGATTTATTCCCACTGAAATACGACAACGCCGGAACGAAACAGAGATTGCTAAGACGTGGTCAGTTACTATGGAACTGTCGTAAGAGGGGATACATGAGCTATAGGGTACCAGGAAGTGAAGGTGACCCTGAGACAGTAAGAATATAATAATCACAAACAGTGAGGTGCGAGAGTTTTGAACTAACACCATCAGGTATATCCACGATACATGATTGACATGAACATGTATCGACAGATGCATTCCAACGACGAAGAGTTGGCGCCCCAAATAGATGACCTAGGGCCTGAGTCGTTTGAAAGAGAAGAAGCCCCCTCTGAAATGTTCCTGCTTGCTCTTCAAACAACGATACAAGGTTTTGGATTCCAAGACAAGAAATGGAGTAAGGTCTCTTTGCTTCCCGTTAAATTTGTCTAATAGAAATCTAGGGACACTTACAATTGAGTATCTCCATGATATAGATTGGAATATCAATGCTTTTAATCGGCTAGTCCTTAAACACCACAAAAAGGAACTTGTTAAGGCGTTGGTTAGTGTGCACGTCACAGCCTCAGCATCAACCGACGTGATTGAAGGCAAGGGGAATGGGCTTATCATTCTACTCCATGGTGGGCCAGGGACTGGCAAAACATTAACTGCCGAATCTGTTGCTGAACTTTCAGGCAAACCTCTTTATCGAGTCACATGTGGGGACATTGGTACTAACCCTGAGGATGTAGAGAAGTATCTAGAGGCAGTTCTACTAATTGGGAAGATCTGGGGATGCATCGTCCTTCTAGATGAAGCAGACGTATTCCTCGAAGAAAGGTCTCAAACTGACCTGCAACGCAATGCACTTGTTTCGGTTTTCCTCCGTGTCTTAGAGTACTATGAAGGCATCCTTATCCTTACAACTAACCGTGTCGGCACTTTCGACGAAGCTTTTAAGTCGAGAATTCAACTCGCTATACATTACCCGGCACTGGACGAAAAGGGCCGCTGGGAAATCTGGTCCAACTTTATCAACTCATTAAACAAGGCAACTGCCAAGGTTGACGAATTAAAGGACAAGGTTGACGTTTTAGCGCGGAGCAAATTAAATGGGAGGCAGATTCGAAACACAGTCAAGACTGCTATGCAACTAGCGGAATTCCGGAAGGAGGTTCTGGATTACACACACTTCGAGCGAGTTCTTGAGGTCGCGGATGAATTTGAGAGATACATTGATGAGACTCACGGGGGGGCTACAGATGATGAGTTTGCTAAGGCACAGAATATTCGCGCATGATGTTAGCTTATTTTGAAGACTCATACGCTGTATACTAATGTTAGGCCGGCCTAGCTACCTACTATAGCATGCCTCCCTCATTTAATGTCCTTATTTGCGGTTTCGTCGTGTCCTTAAGAGTTTTATCCAATTCACTTGAAGGGAATCTTGTGATAGTTGGCGTCGTGCCTCTTGTAATTGCTCGAGTTTGTCGCGCATAAGCTCCAAATATGAATCCTAAATTCTCATTCAGCAAGTTACTCGGCGCAAAACAACTAGGGCTATAGCTTACTCTATTCGAGGCAACGTCGAAAGCTCCCTTTTCAGAATTCAACGCTAACGTGCACATTTTTTGTACGTCTTGTTGCACATTATTAGGATTGGCTGCGCGTAACTGAGTAAAACTATTATATATTAGTTATAATGTTCAGTAGTTATAGTCAATAGAACAATAAGCAATCGGAGATGGATGTAAGCTCCCAAGACGACACTTACATATGCCACACTTGACCCAGGCGCTCCTTAATCAGCAGACTAGCTCGCCATCCCACTAATGGGCCCGTCTGCGACTGAATATTCTGAAGGAGCACATTCCGGATCGCTTGCTGCTGAGCAGGCTGAAACTCTGCCTGTAATAGAGGCGTTTTCACTTGATTACTTTGCATCTGTTGCTGAGTTTTCTGATAAGGCGCAGTTTGGGGGGAGGCGCGGGACGCTATATGAGGAGAAGCAGAACGAGATGAAGCCACGCCGCGGTTGTGACCTTCAGCTGTCTCCCGCCGATCTCTTAGACTCCAGCTATCCACACACGAGCTTCCTATCCGTAACCTTACATCCCTAGAATCGCGCCTTTTTTGGCTAATACGGGACAGGATATTTTTCTTGCAGTTTCCTGACATATCTTCCGATATTGTATATGACACTTGTATCTTGCTCTTGCATTCCAAGTCTACCTCGGTGCTTTCTTGGGGTGCATTACGATTCGGTGTGACGCGCTGGACAGCGCCATAGTGACTGTTGCCGTTCTTTGCGTGGATAGACCTGATTGACGCAGCAGTTCCTCCTGTGACCTTGGTTCTAGATAGTGCGGAAACATCGACGCTGTTCCTTCTGCCTGTGAGATATCGAGGTAGGGGCAGTCGATGGGAAGCAAGGTCCCCGGGGCGGGGTATTGACATCGGACTAGAGGACCTCGATGAAAGCTATTAAGGAGTACTACAAGTTAGCCTATAACAGTTTGGTAGACTTTCTTGGTTCGTTTGGCGGTAGTGGTCATTGAATACGCTGGAGACGGCCTTTTATTTCGCAGTCGTAGTAGTGTGTTGAAATCGTATCACTGTTGCGAGGCTCACGGCGTAGAAGCAAGGCTCAGGTCGCATAAACTGCAGGTGGTGGAGGCATACTCTTGACGACGGTTGGGAATGAATTTAGATGGGAAACAGTATGTTCACGATGTTGTCAAGAGAGAGAGGCCTTTTGCGATAAGGTTACAGCGTTGGTTGTTTTCCATGAACAATGCGCATCTGGTATTGGCCAAGGATATTTATTGCCCAAGGCTGTGCAAGCCACCACAACACACAGCAGACCTCTTCCATCAAGGGTAATGCTACCATATAAATGTCAACGACACGACTAACGTATGAATTCTGCGGGGGACGTCAACACCCCCTGTCCAGATATACCCGTTGGGAGCTTAATAAGAGGGGAGCCAGTCCTGAGAGGAGAAAACATAGTCCCACAACGAAATCTATACCTCGCATTAGCGAACCCACCCTCGCTGTTGAGTTGAGAACTGGGTTCTCAGCCAGACATGCCTTCGGAACCAAGCTGACTTCAGGGTTAGATCTGATGACCAGAGAGGCCTACAAACAGTACGCGTGCCAGTTATATCAGTCTAGTCAATCGATTCATTCTGTACTACCGCAGGGTAATTGCTCGGGTGAATGATAGGCAGCTTGTGTATGCAACAGCCAACCCGATGTTTTTGTATTGATAACCCAGTTGTAAGTGGTGCCTCAAGTAGACCGGACCTACTCAGCTTATTATACATGCAATTCAGACGGTAAATAAGAAGTCCATTACTATAGCTGCTTACAGTCAACACAGTGTACCCAGCATGACTCTACTCGTATGAACACCCCCCAAACCTAGCGCCAAACCCAATCACCCCCCAAACGCCACCAAGAGATAATTGCACCATACGCTCAGCTCATCTGCTCGAATCTCTCTTTGGCTTTATCCTTCGCCCGACTCACAAAATCAGCATACGACCCCCCCGTTGCTCGATTCGCCTCCTCAACCGCATCACCGACCTTCCCACCCTGCGCCCCCAGTCCCACACCCTGCGCATAGAGGTGCGTCTCAATCGCCTCTGTCCTTCCCGTTCCTTGCGCCCCCAGTCCCTCTCCAGCCGTCCAACCCATCTTGCCCAGCAGCGCCGCGCCTTTCGACTGCACTGCTTTCGGCGGCTCTTCAGCCACCGGCGCAGTGGCATCCTTGCCCTTCTTGTGCTGTGCTGAGGGTTGCTTGGGCTGGTTGAAGGCCTTGCGGCGCTCCTGGGCGCGGTCGCGGTAGGCGGCACTGTCGGGGTCGTTGATCTTCCCCAGCTTCGCCAAGGCCTTCTCGACCAGATCTTCTTTGAGCATGTTGTCGCGATGCATCTGACTCAGGCGCTCGTGCTTGTTCACTTCGGCGTCAGTCTTGAACTGGCGCGAGCAGAGGAGGCAGCACTTGCGGGCCGGGTCAGCGAAGGTTTGCGTGGGCGGCGCATCGGCATCGATCTGCTGCGCTTCCTTGGTGTTGCTATCCCCTGTCTCTGCGGCACTGTTTGCTGGTAGCCCGTGTAGTTCTGCGTGCTGGTTTGACCAGAATTTCAGATGAGGTGCAATGACCTTTTTGGTAGTCGCAGCATCTTCCTTTTCGGCCTTCCGCTTCTTTGACGCCCCTGCCTTTGCTGCATCAAGAAGGCCTTCGCTAGCAGCTGCGGCTGCAAGCTTCGCGTTGGGGTTCTCCTTTAACCGCGCCTCCGATGAAGCCTCGCGTGCCACGGTCATCTCGCTGGCAAACCCGCTTTCATCCCAGTACATGAGTTTCATCGCCGGGTTGGACAATGGACTAAAGGTAAACTTCTCAAACTCTGCGCTTGGGGCCTGTAGTACTGGGACGAAGACGCCGGCATGGATGTACGAGACCAGTACGGGCTTCGAGGAGATTGTGAATTTATCCGTCGAGTTATATTTCGCCATTGCGGCCTGCGCGTCGTCCACGGAGCCGAATTCGGCAAATCCGTATCGCCAACTCTCGTTTGTCTTTCGGTCTCGCACCAGGAAGACCCTCATCAAAGACCCTTCCTTCGCACCCAGATTCGCATCAGTTGAAGTGGACATCATCTTGGACTTCTTGTTTGCTTGCGTTTCTGGTGGGGTAGTTGTGCCCTTGACGCGGTATAGCTTGGTCACGGCTTTGGCGAGCAATTCCTCGGTGACGCCTGGCTCGAGATTTCTAAAGAGCAAGAACTGGGAGGCCTGGTTATCCGGCGACACATCGCTGTCTCCAGTGGTGGTGACACCTGAAAATGCAGATACGTTGGCCTGGGTGGCTACTCCAACTATACCCGTTGCGCTCGGTCCTGACATGGTCAGCTAGAACCAATATATAGCTTGTAAGTACGTACTCATCCGAGGGGCATGGCATCTAAAGCAAAGCGTTCTTTGCTGGTAATTGGCCAAGCCGCACTGGAAGGAGTCAGTATTTTGTTCCTAGTGGGGGGTTGGTTGGGCGTACAACTTCACACATCCAGTCTCCCTCGCCCATTCCAGGTCGGTCTCTATCTTCCTTCTCCCGACTATATGCCACCCTGGCTCGTGCATGCTCTTCGCCTGCCTGGGGCGCACCGTATGACCCTCGGAACTGTATCGAGGGGTAGTACTGCTCGATGAAAGCTTTGGAATCTCTCAACGAAGCAAACTTCGCAAAAGCAAACTGCCGCGATTGACCTGTGCCACGTTATCAGACGAAATTCCTCCCAAAAACCATCGTTGCACACCCACCAGTTCGTTTATCACGAATCAAGCGCACCTGCTCCAAGGCATCCGCATTAAAGTTTGTCTTCAATTCATCGGCAATCTGTAAAATCCGCAAAAGGCCAAGAAGGCCATTCCCTATACTTAGCCAGCGTCCCAGTCCAATCGCTCATGAACACTTAGGGTGATGATAATATGCGCGCGCGCATGCTGCCACACAGGGCCACTAAACACGGAGAATGGGGGGAGGGATGCCAACGTCTTCCTGTGTCATCTCCACCGGCAGCCCATCCAAGATGACCGTCCGGCTCGGCGCCCCGCCATAGTACGGCGAGCGGCTCCTGCTCCGACTGCGATCGTGTCGCGGTGACCGGTAACCCTCGCGGTCGCGATCAGTGTAGCGCCCCCGGCCCTCTCGGCGGGGGGATCGTGGCGCCTCTCCCCGGCGTTCGTGTGGCGCGTCGCCTGTAGGGCTGCGGTGCGAAGTCGTCGGCCTTGCGTAATCTTTCAAAACTCCATTATCAGCAGTGCTTCGTGGTAGTAGTCCCGCAATAAACCATCGTTACCGTGCGGCGCTTCCGGGCTGTGGCTGTAGCTGTAGCCCTGCTGGTGTGCAGGGCCGGGTTGGTCGTCGTACATGTCAGGCCTGTCGTAGGGTGGCCTGTGGCCATGAGGGCGGCTCATGTTGGTATACGGATAGCAAGCAATATATAAGATTGTCGTCGCAGTAGAGGTGTGAACTGTAGGAGAACGCTTACAACTAGTTGCAATCGGTCGTTGACCAGAGGTGTCGAAGGTGACCGTCCATGTTTGACAACCACGCAAACACCAACCCGCGGCAATGGCCGTCGAAGCTCCCGCGAAGAACAAAGCCGCTTTACCAGAGAGATATCGCCGTTGACAAGCCACTTTCCATACTACTACACCTGTCCCTTTCCCGTTTTATTCTCTACATAATATCGCAAACATGCCTGTTCCCGCAGGAGCGAACATTGGGGGGCCGTCGACCTTTGACAAGCGTAAGTTCCAACCGCCCCAGAAAGCTCACCCAGATGCTAATGTTCAAACAGTGAAGATGGGCGCAATGATGGGCGGCAGTGCGTGTGCAACACCCCATACCACATACGACGGACTAACAAGTGATTAGCTGTGGGCGTCATCATCGGATTCATCTTCGGTGAGGCTGCCCCAAAGCAGGTGTACAATCGCAGAGTCTAATTGGGAAACAGGAAGCGTCAACATTATGCGCTACGGCGCTGGACCGAACGGCGTGATGAGGTCTCTGGGGCAATACATGGCTGGATCTGGAGCAACATTTGGGTTAGTCTGAAGCTCATGCGCAAAGTGCGACTCTTTACTGATTTCCTCAATTAGGTTCTTCATGGGAATTGGCAGCACCATCCGCCAAGACACCTCACCTATCATGGCCGAGGCATACCTCAACGCACGAAGGCGCGCATTCATCATGCCACGCGCACGCCCGACCTCGAATTAAATGGGATACTGCATATGGGGGCAAAGCGATGAGGTTGTAACGATTAGTGTACAAAGATTGTGATATTAGCCGGTGACTTCTCAAGACTCTGGATATTCGAAATATACCAAAATCTGGGCCAACTATGCAGGGGAGGAAAAGAAGGGCATAGCAGCTTCAGAGTACGCTGCAATGGATTGCTATAAAAATCATAAATAAATTTCACCACATGTTCGCACCCCCTTTCAGCCAAGTTCCAGACGACGAGTTTTGTGTGGCCCTATTTCGTGTCAGGGAGATCGGCTGCGGCTCAAACTTTAACCCGCACGGGATGACGCTGATAGCGGATTTCCAATTCCGGGGATGCTGCACCCTTAAATATTTATAACGTCGTCCCATACGCCTTCTTCCAACAGTCCATTGTTGGCCCGTTGATACAAGTAGACAAATTTAATTTTCTAAGGTCTGTTGGCTTCAATAGTCAGCATCGGCGACCTCCGGTCACAATCAACCCCTCACCTCACCTCGACTCACATTTACAACCCCTCACTCGAGCCCACACCTCCTCCTCACCACCTCACCACCACAACAACCACCCACCATGGCCTCCAACCCCCCATTCCATGCCCTCTCTACCTCCACCTCACCATCAAATCCGCCTACGACTACCTCCTCACAACAACAACCAATGTCCACCCCACCAACCGACCCCTCCACTGCCACCTCTCCCCCCCAACCAACCCTATCCCACCCCGACCCCCAAACAACTACCCTGTCAACCCCCACCTGTCACGCCTCCATAACCACCCTCCCCCTCTCCGCCACCCAAGTCCTCTCTCTCGTTCGCTCTCCCCACTCCGGCGCCAACGTCCTCTTCTCCGGCACGACCCGCTCCACATTCGGCTCTGAAACCGTCGAAGGGCTCAGCTACTCCGCCTATACCCCGTTGGCTCTCCGGTCCATGCTCAAGATCTGCACAGACATCCAAGCCAAGTACTCTGCTTCTGGCGTTGCGATAACGCATAGGCTTGGTGAGGTGGGAGTAGGTGAGGAGAGTATCCTAGTTGCCATAGGGACGAAACATAGGGGGGAGGCATGGAGAGGTGGGGAAGAGGCGTTAGAGAGGTGTAAGAGTGAGGTGGAGGTGTGGAAGTTGGAGAGGTTTGAGGGGGGTGGTGTGTGGAGGGCTAATAGAGACGGAATTTTGGGTGAGAAGGTGGAGGAGGGGGAGTTGGTAAAGGAGGGGGCAAGAGACGATGCTGCGGGGGAGAAGGTCACAGGACCAATAATCATAAAGTCCGACCCCCTCCCCTCAGAAGAGGAGACGCGGCGACCCGGTCCGCTGCTTGAGAAGGGTCATGGGCCAGTTGTTCACCAGAAATAGGTGGCTCACGGAGGATATACCCAAGTGAATTGATTTATACCCTACGTCCGACTGATGGCATACAGAGGCTGCCTATCATTTACCGAGTAATCATGTAGTCGGGTGGTACAGTGGGCATGTTTAAAGAGTGATGCTGGGTACGTCATATTGACTGTGTGCGTTTATAGTAATGTAGTTCGTTGTATTGGTTTTATAAGACGAGTATGTGTTATATTTTGAGGCATCATTTGCAATTTCAAACATCAATTTAATTAAAAAAAATAGCAAAAGACTCATCAGATCACTTCGTTTTGAGATCTGATGAGGGAGAAAATCACTTGATTTTACTTTTTGGTGGTATGTTGATTTGAGTGTCGTGTTTTCGTTTTTTTTTTTCTTTGTCGTTGTTTGCTGGGAGTCGAATTCGTGCCCTCTTTATTCATTCCACCGCTGGCCAGATTGTCCAGACAGTGGTACTTCCACTGCGCCACTGTGCCGCTTGATTATAGGAGGAGTTAAGTTGGGTTATAAGGTATAAGGTTGCTTCGCTTGGTGTTGGGAGGGATGGCATGGGGATGGCAGTAGTTTTGGCTGGGGGGTGGCTGAATTCCCAGGACTCAGTTTCGACTGTAGGCGTCGATGAACTGTCTTAAATATCATCCAGAAACCCACGTGAAGTCATTTCTCACCGAATATTGCACAAGATCATTGTTGTTCAATCCTCAACCGTATTTCTAGCCCTCGTTCTCCAGTCCCATAAACAGCTTATAATTCATCTTACCATAAACACCATATAACCCGCCCCAAACAGGCTGGTCCAAGTCTTTCAGCCTCTCGTACTGCCACACTCAGCGCCCCTACCGCCTAACGCACAGATCCGTACGAATGACCCATTTCTCACCCGCTGTCACCTCCCGTCCCTCATGCAGCATGCACTCATTCCCGTGCTTGTGCAGCAGCAGCATGCCCGTTTCCAGCTCCACAACGACCTCTTTCTGGATGGGCGAGTTCTTAAACAGCAGGTCGTCGGGGTAGAAAACCGTTTGGCCACCTTCACAGCCCGTGGCAGTCGAGGTGAGGTAAAGGAGGAGCGTCCAGGTTGTTTTGGCGGGGGTGGCGCTGGGCGTGGTGGGAAGGCTGAGCATATTCGACTCGTCATCTAGGGTGCAGAGTTAGGGAAGGGTGTTAGGGGGGAGGGGGAGGTAGTACAATGCTGATCGAAAAATTGGCCGGCTGTGTAACGGTAGATCCGGATCGAGGGGTTCAGGCCTACAACTTCGCCGCCCCTGTGTTTGTTAGTAGAAGCACATCGTACGTCTTTATGTCGCATCACGTGTGGGGCAGGACAAACCACAGTCTCCTTCTCTCTTCAGTACTCATTGTCTCGCCTTCCGCCTCATCATCGGTGCTCCCATTCACAAGCTCTCGTAGGCCTGTCTCAACCCATAACCTGTTGGCGAACGCTGGGTCTGTGATCTGGAAGCGGTCGTTGACGCGCACAGCATCGCCTTTTTTCGGCTTCCCTGGTGTCGTGACCAGTGGTAGGGATCTGAGGAAGGAGACATAATCTTTGCACAACGTCGAGGTCCAGAAGTTGCGGGAGACAATGATTTGCGAGTCAACAATCGGTTCTAGGTAGAGGTCTGACGCGGGGAGGAGAGGCTTGAATGGGGGCCAGTTTGGCGGGGGTTCGGATGGCGCGCTTTTAGCGGTGTTCTTCTTGGGGTTGGCATTCTTGTGCTTCATTCTTGGTATTTAGCTGCAGGGTGCCAATTTTGTGATATGTCTTCTTTAATAGAAGCCCCCGTTTACTTTGGGTGTGGCTGCATTCGTCCCTGGTGTCAAGTGCGACTTGACGTTGGATATTACCCGTTCCGGTTAGTTGTCCTGCCGCATCGCGGCTCCACCAGAGATCTGTTTCTCGACCGATTCGAACCTTTCAAAATCAACGACAGTAAGGTACATTGATCTCTCGGTAGTTATACAATACTTACAACTATCTACATTCCTGGATCCGTTCGTGGTGTTGACGAAGCTGTACCCCGGCGTTTAAGTACTGTAAAAGCAACAATGCCACATTCAAAAATCCACATTTCAAAGTTGAGATTAACCGCCGGCATATGAGGCGGTAAGGCGATGCTGCAGTTACTTTTATAGTGCTACTCCGATGTTACCTCTAATCAGCGACCCTCTCAGGAATATCATAGCCGTTTCTACGGTTAGTTGCACGAGACGCAAGGGAGCTTCGTGAGACCCTTTGATAGATAGAGCAATCGTTCCGGGCCAATGACAAATATGTTGTACATTGTTAACCCTGTGAAGGTGAGACAGACAGACACTTGACACCACCGATAGCCTGCTTGTTGCCGCCTTCCAAAGTTTTTCGGCGAGGGATAATGGGCTTCGAAGTTACGATCCTGGTAGCTTACATAGTATTGTTGATTCAACATTCTTGTTCCCTTAGGGATACAGGGTCACTGTCCCGTGTTATTGCGGCAGTGGCTACCTCAATTATTTAGTTTCCAGTTGAGGCTATATATGTGCAATGATAAATATACCAACTGGTGTGGAGTCACTTCTACCTGAGCACCTGAGGGTCCAACTGTGGTGACCGGCGCGAAAAGCCTACTGGTGGCACAAGACACAGATACGTATGCACGTTTTAATCTGAGCTAGGCAATTATCTGTCTATTAATATTATATGGTTGAGTGTAACTGAATTTCTTAAATATATATAATATTATTCCTCCTTTTATTTTCTTTCCTCCGATAAAAAATATATTTGACTTGGCTTTATATTATTGATACCCGCAGGCCTGATATTAAATTGAAACATGATCTCCTTGCAGCGAACATCTTCTCCAGTTCAGCCATTAGGCACCCTCCTCATATGTTAATTTTACTTATACTATTACCCCTTGCTTTGAGATAGCCATCATATTTGCATTGTGCCTTGTGGCCTGGGTGTTAAGCCTGCGAGGAACCTGCTCAGACGTCTGTTTACGAAAGTCATGCATCATATCGCATTAGAAGAATGTTACATACTGCATGCATTCTATTACTTCGATTGGACAATAAAACGAAAGGAGAAAGGGGAGAGGGTATTGAAATGAGATATCACACGGTAATATTTTTGGGAGGTGTGTACCGAGCATCACTCTCTTTGCCGTTTGATTAGCTTCAACGGCGTCTGGGACAACCAACATAGAACAAAGCCAGGAAACTAAACATATAAATTTACTGTCTGCCCTCGAATTTTCTTGCCGCCCACTAACAACAACTCTATCGTTGGCACAGAACCCCAAGCAAATTATGTAAGACTAAACTTCACGGCAACTCACTGAATATTGTCGATTCTGTTATATATGCGTTTCACCCCTACAATACATATGTTCTTCTCAGACGAGACCTTTCGGGGCACTACTTAATATTCCAATACCCTCGAAGCTAACATATTCTATAGCAACCGAATTCAAAGCAATCGATTTACCATGAAGTACAGCAACCTGGATAACACTCCCGCCAGAGTCCTGCTCGCAAATGCCTTGGCCGTGTCCTCCTTGGTGGCATCCTTGCTGGAATCTGTTGTAGCCAGCCCCATTTTAACCCCGGGCACAGCTCTTACTTCCAAGAAGAGTTGTATTTTCGGCAGCTGTGGTCTTGGACACAGATGCCGCAAAGAAAATTCTTGCGTTGGTATCAATCTCTTCGATCAAGACTGGTCTCACTGTCAGACATGCGCCTGCCCGAGCCAAGTATTTGGCGGACGTACCGATCCCGTAAGTTAACCTACATTTTTACTTTAAAATGATGTTGCTCATTATCTTGAGAGTAGCGGCTAATATCAAAATAGACATGCGTTATGGATTACGATTGCCTCAATGTTCAGCTCGGCAACAGACCAGATCCTTGTGCCCAAACGACGCGTCGAGCGGCACCATCTCCTGAAATAGCAGATCGAGAAGCCAGTGCCGACCCAGTGCTACTAAGAGCTGCTGGTGTAAGAGGCGATGGCGTAATTGACCCTGTCGATCCAAATGCCAAATTACCAGATTTCAAAAAATACCTCGCAAGCACGTCTCAAAGGTCTCCCATTGAACCCGATGATGTTGACGCCGCTGCCATTGAAAGGCTTAGAGACTCACTGCCACCATCTCACGTTATACGTAAACGATCTGAGCTCATGGATGAGTTTGCTCGCCTCATCGATGACGGCCCGTCTGGTCCGGTAACCCCTGATGCTGCTATGATGGAGAGGCTGAGATCAATTACTCACCCCGAAAAACGAGGTGGTTGCTACACAATCGAGAACGGAGTTGCAGTTGAGAAGCGTGGTGGCTGTGGGAAGGAGGAGGTCAATGACCTTATTGATGTTGATGCTGATGTAGATGCTGATGGCGACCTTGACTTTCGAAAGCGTGGCGGTTGCTACACGACCGAGAACGGAGTCGCTGTTGAGAAGCGAGGCGGCTGTGGCCTAAAGGAAGACGGCATCGATCTTGGTACTGATCTTGACGTTGACGTTCTCAGAAAGCGTGGTGCTTGCTACGCAATCGAGAACGGAGCCATTGTCGAGAAGCATGGTGGCTGTGGCCTGAGGGAGGGCACGATCGTGAATGACATCCCCGATGGCGACTTTCATGCTAGTAAGAGAGGAGGTTGCTTCACCGTTGAGAATGGATCCATTGTCGAAAAGCGAGGCGGCTGCGGTCTGAAGGATGGTGATGGAGATAATGATGTCGATGGCGATATTTATGTCGATGTCGACGTTAACCGGAAAAAGCGTGGCGGTTGCTACACAGTTGAGAATGGAGCCATTGTTGAGAAGCGCGGCGGCTGCGGGTCCGAGGAGCTAGAGGCCGAAGCCAATGTTGAGAAGCGCAGCGGTTGCTTCATCGAGACGAATGGATTGCTGTTTGTTGATCCTGATTGCGGGGTTCCAGACCATGACTTCGATGGGAAACAGGGCGGTTACTATATCGTGGAAAACGAGGAATAATTCAGAAGCGTGGTTGATTCCGCGTCGGTGTCTGTGGTGTAGCTGACGAAGCTGGGAATCTCAGGGTAGTAAGTTGGAGGTTATTTGCGCATCGAATCATGGGTATTTGTTCGATTTTACGAAGTAGCATTAGCTGCAGTAGTATGAATGGTCATAAACGTTAAAAACCCCCCTATATCGGCCGTGACTTTAAATACATCAAATTGATCTCCGTGAGCGCACAACACAGCACTACATATGCTTCGCCGCACGCAGGATTCGCAGAATCTCCTCCCTCTTCCAAGGCGTCACCTCGCTCTTGAATTCCAGATTCTTCCATTTCCCCTTATACGCTGGAGGCGGCATACCCCACGCCCCTCCCTTTAACAGCATCTCTACAATCTCGCTGTGCCCAGCGCGTGCAGCCTCTGTCAGCGCCGTCTTCCCAGATACAAGGAGATCGAGATTTGCGCCGGCGTCGATGAGAACTCGGCAGATGTCAACGTAGCCCTTGAACGCAGCGTGGCCTATGGGGGTCCATCCGTATGTATCAGGGTCGTCGAGATCGGCGTGATATTGCAATAATAGCTTGACCATGGGAAGGTTTCCGTCAATAGTTGTAATCGCCAGAACAGTCCTCTCCGTGTCTTTGGTCTTGAAGCTCGCATCTGCTCCGAATGCGAGCAGGAGTTGGCAGACCTTCACATGCTCCGTAACAACTGCGACATAAATAGGTGGGTGCCCATCACTATCATTGATGTCGACCTTTGCACCACGGCTCAGTAGGAGCTCAGCGATGTCCTCATACCCAAACTTGGCTGCAAACCCGACGGGAGTCGTTGACAAAGGTCCGTACGTCGCATTGATATTCGCTCCGGCTTCAAGGAGGTCTCGGCAGACGTCAAGGTGTCCCTCTACTGCTGCCGAACCCAACGGGGTATTCTCGTCAGATATTCCGTCAACTGGGGCCCCGCGCTTGAGTAACGCTTTCACTATATTCCGGCGGCCAAGTCGTGCTGCGTGACCGAGAGGTGTCATAACTGGACGCGCGACCTCTGAAATGAAGTCTGCTCCGGCATCAATCAGGTCCTTGCATATATCCTCATGTCCACCGTCCACAGCACAGTAGATGGGCGTTTCACCATCCGTTCCAATGTGAGAGGCAATTGCCTTATTTCTAAGCAGAGTCCTTACGACATCTCCATACCCTTTAAGAGCAGCCCATTTCAGGGGTGTGGCACCGCTCTTAGACATTGAGTTTGGATCCGCACCTGCAGCAAGGAGAATCTTGACGCACTCGTTGCTCCCTAATTTAGCGGCTGAGTGAAGGGGAGTACCGAAGCCGGGGGATGAAACATCGAGGGGCGCCTGTCTGTTAAGGAGGAGTTGTACCATCCTCGGCCTTCCATTTCCCGCTGCGAGATGCATTGTAGATGTTTGTCCACCAGTGTCTTCAACGTCCGCACCTGCATCGAGTAGTACTTTGGCGACCTTGTACCGGTTGTACTGTACTGCCATGAAAAGTGGCGTAAAGCCCATGGTGTCTCTCTCAGTCGGCGAAGCTCCATTGTCAAGCATGGTCTTGACAGCATCCGCATATCCTAGCTGGACTGCTAGCACAAGAGGAGTATAACCCTCATAGGTCTTTCCATTGCGCAGTTTAGAGTTGTTTGATAGACGTTTGATCTTGTCTAAATCATTCTCCTTCACCGCGCGAATAAGACTATTATCTGACCGCAGTATTTCTTTCTCGATGTATGGTATGAATGGTTCAAGGGCTGTATGGGGCTTTACGCCTCGTTTAACCATCAGTTCGTTGTGTATCTCGCAATTGGGGTCAGTGTCGGCGCAGGACTGGCACACAATAGTGCCCTTGTGCTCTTCTTCCTTGGTTTTATCGCTATCATCTTCTCCGGGTTGCTTAGTGATCTGCATGTAACAATAATAGTGATATGTCGAGTCTGGTATACTCTCATCGCACCGACTGCATACTTGTGTGGCCACGATTTCGTCAGAGTCATGTTCATACACATCATCCATATCCTCCTCTACAGTGACTTCAGCCTTATCCAAGAAGATTGGTGCCGGAGCTGGAGTTGAAGGCGGCTCTGAAATTGCCAGAGTTGAAATATCAGGTACTACTTTGATATCATCTACCTTGGCATGTGCCTCGGAGAGATACTGGCTATCGATTGCATGGTTATTTCCACGGCCATGTGCAGGGGGTGACGCTTGGACAGGTGGAGCGTAGTGACTGGCGTTTTCATAGGTAGGAGTCACGGCACGCTCAACAGTCACTTCCTGCCCCTGATATGGCTGATATGGTGTAAGCGTGGTAGACTGTGGCTGTTGCTGCGGTATATACGGTGCCTGTTTGGCGTCGACTCTGCCTTGGAAGTAAGGAGGGGGGACAGCCTGCATATAACCAGGGTAACCAGGCATAGATCCCGCGCCGCCATGTGTCATGTCCTGGAGTGGGATTAGTCCTTTTCATTCCATAGAGGGAGAAATAGTAGGTGGCTTACCTTGCCACCACGGGAGTATTCTAGGCTTACCTCTTTGCCCGCTACTATCCTAGCGGTGCTTATAAGACCATGTTTAATGGCAGATTTGACAGTAGGGTATATGCCACCCTCTCCTTTCTTGAGCTTTGCAATCTGAGAGTGGTCACAGTCAACGGAGACACATTTCTCCTTTCTGTAGTCAAGTCGTGCTGAGTTTGGCCCAACCATGATCACAGGAGTACCTTCCCTTCTCCATATTCCGTCGGCACCCTGTAGCTAGGTCAGCTTGCGCAATACTGCTAGGATTTTTGTGACTTACCTTTACCACAGTCTTTGTGGGCCTTTGCTCGTAACATGTAAGAAGGTCTATGTTGTCTTCTACAATGTCACGGAATCTATTGGTGAGTTCCCTCAGTGTCGGCGAGTCGGCTCTGAGCTCATTTATCATGCCCTCAGACGCCTGGCCCATAACCAATGTTTGCAATGCATCGATATTCAGTCCTCTGTGGGGTGCAGCCAAGAAGATAATGGCGCGAACTGGCAGGCGGGACATGGGACTTCGACTTGTTAATATATATTTATCACAGCACGGGGTGCTAAAAGCGGACAGTTGAACTTACATGCCCATTGGGCCAATGCCAGTAAGTGCCTTCTTGATAATTAGACATCCTAAACTGTGGCCAATAAATATTATAGGTCTTTCGCAGTTAGCATTTTATCACATATTTCGTTGCGCCCTGGTTATCACAAACCTGCTTTCACACTATAATTATAGATCAGTATGGCTTCCAGAGGTGGCGTATGATTCGAATTACTAACCTCAGACGCATCTCTCATATCAACCAGCTTATGGACAAATTTGTTCGTATGGTCCTCTAGAAAACTGATCGAGTCGCTCTGCAAAGCAGACTGGTACCCATAAGTCAAAATCCGTGCATTCGGCGCGTCCTTGGGTAGGTAGTCGCGCAACCACATGCGCTCATCCGAATGACTCCACGATCCATACGCATGTCCACCAAGGCCGGTAACGGCGATGATACTAGTGCAGTCAGTCAGCACGGCACGCGCCAGGCGCGGAAACCAACAAAAAACTCACTCAGCAGCAATGGGGCCTTTTTCCTTGGGCGGTACATAGAGGGGAGTGAAGCCGAAGAATTCCTTGGACAGCGTCAATGTATCATCGTTTGCCAGTTGCAGCTCGCCCTGCTCCGGATCGCGGGGTCGGTAGAAAAGAGTCGCTGTCCAGTCGTCCTCGTCTGGATCGACGCTGTCGCAAGAGGGGCACAGAGACTTGACTTTAATATCGTCCTGGTGCTCGCGGTAGAAGTACTTCTCGACGAGTTCCTCCTTCGAGGTTCCCGGCGGGATATTCTCGACGCGATAAGTCAGGGCCTTAACGCGATGGTCGGCCATGATGTCGTCGGTATCACACTGCAGGTGTGATCGATCTGTGACGAGTTTCGCAAAGCACACACACCTCTACTTATTCATTTATTTATATGCACAGCGGCCGGGCCCAAACACCGCGACCTGCTCAGCCGCTTCCCTCAGCCTTGGTGGGAACCTGGACCCCGCGATTAGAAGGGCCATGGCGCCCGCCGCGTGTTAAGCAGTGTGCTGGGTACTAGAGGGGGTTGGATGGGGAGGGGTGTCTGACAGGGCTTTTGGCCGTCCAATCGACCCCATCGCTGGCACACACTGATTATCGAAAATGTTCCACTGGTGTATGGGTCTGCAGAGCGCTACCCAGTTCATTGGCTCACCATCTGAAATAGAATATCACGCATTCATGCACAGTGGGGGGGAGTGTTGCAGAACAAGCATTGTACCCAGAAATACAGTGGTCTATCTTCCGGCTTAGTCAATTGTATCAATCAACAGCGTGTTCTATCTCTGGGAGTTGCCCCAGAGATATGGTCCAGGGCTGACGCGGAAAATAGGCTTCGGCCCGCTGCCACATGTCTTATGTGCGACACACAATATTTATAGTATACAACAATAGAGTTATTTGGTCACGCTTCTCTCTAGCGAAGGTCTTGGATCGCAATCAGATTCCTATGCTATGGACGCCTGCCTTGCCACCCGCCCAAAGGACCCAGCCGCCCGCCATAAAGCGAAAGTTTTGCACGAGGCCCCCCAAACAATTATCTACGTCGCCCCGACTGACTACAGGGTATCGAACCCCCCCGCCTCCCCCAACACGCCGACAAAAGTAGGCCCTAATGTTATATCCACTCCCAGTATATTCACAGACTTAAAAGAGAGAAAAAAGACCCGGCACGCGCCGGACCGTGCTCCGGCCCGTGCCTAAAAACGCCGACCTGCAATGCACGCGTGCATGCTTAAAACACAATTGACAAAGGAAATATCGCCGTACTAATGAATGCTTTGACGCCGGCTCGATTACGTGAATTGTGGCTCAAAATACTTCTGGAAATCATCGCTCGCCTGGTTTCTGCCACCCGTTCATATACGCCATCAACCCCATGCCGAGAAGAACAACTCCAATCATAGACGCGTAAGGAGCTGATTGTTCGAGCAGCCGGTGATCTTGGCCGCCGGGGTAGTGTTGTAAAGTGATGGCATGTTGGTTCTCGGGAGGCTTGGTGGTATGTGGCGTTGATAGGGTGCCGTTTTGGCCAATATCTTTTGCCGCCGGTTGTACGTCGTCCACCTCCTTGTCCTCCCCAGCAGTCGACAATGCAGCAATGTTCGCAGTAGCCAGCGCTTCCTTTGCGCGTTCGGCCGTCTCTCGTCTTGCCTGGTCATCCGCTCTGATTTTCTCAACCATCTCTGCCAATGACTTCCTGCCATCATCTCTTTCTGTTTCTGCAGTATCGGCACGCTGCCTATAAGTCTCCATCTGCAACTTCATTTCCCTCATTTCAACCATCATCAGATCCAGTTTCTCTTGTAGAGTATTCGTAGATGCCTCCACTTGTTCAGCGCTCGAAGCATTGGCCTTAGCCTCCCCTGCAATGGTAGATGCCAGGCCCACAACCTCCGGCGCGACCTCTTGTGGTGGTTCAAACGCATCTTCTACTATAGCCCCGCCCTTTGCAAATCCATTCATATGAATCTTTGATTCTTCTTCGAACCTCTTTGCTAGTTCTTCGGCCGCTTGCCTTGCCTCTCGCTCCTCTTGCAGCATCCTCTCTAGATCACGCATCCGCTCACTCTGTTGATCAATCTCTCTCTTTGCCGATTCTAGCGATTCTATGAGAGCAATAATCTGGCTGGAGTTCTCTTTGACTGGAGAAGCAGATGTTGCAGACCTTGGCCGTTCCGTATTTGAGCGCCTCAAAGACGTCTCAGAAGTCTGTACACGAGGCGCATCCGGCTTCTCTGGCAGCGGCTGCTGAGGTGGTGGTGCAGGCGGGTCACTGAAGCGGGGCTTCGCATCGATCTTGAATGAAACGCCATTAGGCTGGAGGGATTTGATAGGCTCTTCCGGCTTCTCTTCCTCTTTGAATAGCTGTTGTGAAACCAAGGTGTCCAGGAACAATTCAGTCCGAGACAGGTCGTTATTCTGTAATTTAGCATCTCTCATCTCATTCTAAATATCGATTAGCACGTATCCAACAATAACGATAGGGGTATGCCTACCGTGAGTCTCTTCATTATCTGTTCGGTCGTTACAGGCGTCAACCAGAAGTTCGTCGGACGCTGAGCAGCATTCATTATTCCAGGACCAGGTGCACGCCCATTGTTCAAAATCGAGCCCTGACTATTGGTCCTGCCTCGTACCATTCCATTCTGCGAAGGAAGCATGAGGACTCCATTTGCCGGGTCTAGATCACCAAAGTTCATGTCTAGAACATTGTTCGTAGCGCCTAAAAACCCAGCATGCTCTACCTTTGCTGCAACCTTGTGATGAACAACAGTCTTTTGATCTTCGCTCACTATGTCAATTCCCAATTCAAGGTGATCCTGGGTCTGGAGTTCGTGGGGTTCCGAGTCTCGGTTCTCGGGTGAAAGTCGTGCACCATTGACAAAGGTCCCGTTTGAAGATCTGATATCACGAATCCAGACCTTTCCGTTTCTATCTGCCCATATCTCCGCATGCTGCCTTGAGAGGACCTTGGAATCAAAGAAACCATTGGTCGCGGTGGGTGACGACTTCGCATTTGTCTGTCGTCCAATACGTAAATTATCTGGGTAGTAAGGAACAGTTATTGTTTTGCGTTCGAAGGTCCCATTCATGGATAAAAGGTATAGTACAGGGTTTCCGTCATTGAGCGGTGCACCGGCTCGGGCTCCATTCTGTTGTTGGGACGGATTTTGAAGGTTCGACGGGAGCACCGAATGTTGTTGTTGCATCGACGAGATGGACGACGCAGCTGAGGCTCCATTTGGAGCGAGGATCGACTGGGGACGCGCAGATGTGACTCCCGATACTGGTTCTGACTTGCTCACAGGCCATGGCCCAGTTCTTTGTGGCTTTTTCCGCGTCCCCGTGCTGGACCAAGTACCGACGTCACTCATCGGAGTCACGGTGCCGGTCGATTGTTGAGAAGCATTCGACATCGTAGAGGAACCCGAAGACGAGGCCGACGAGTTGGAGGAGAGGGAGGATGATGAATTGGCGCGCTGGACACTCTTTCGCGGCATGAACATTCGGGCGACTTCGTCGGGGTTCATAGAATTGAGGGCTCCTTGACCATTAGAACTCCATTGCGTCCGATTGAGAGGTTGCTGAAAACTCGGTGGGTTCGCAACAGCCGTCATCTGTGCTCCTATGAAAAGAGTGTAATGACAGATGTATCCTAGGAGAAGATTCCTCCGGCGCGTTGTCGTGTGACCACAGTCCTTCTCATTCGCGTCGTTGTTGGAGACCCAGCAATCTCGGTTTGGAGCTCAGGTAGTGTGATATACAACTGTAGTCTTTGATACTATGGTATACGAATTCGATATTGACTTCCAGCAGCGATAGGAAGGTGGTAGACGACGTTATTCGAGAGAGCTTCGACTTGGTCAGCCAGGGGGCTATCGTGCGACGGCAACGACGACGGGGGTGGCGAACGTCGAGATGTAGTCGACAGCGTCGTTAGCAGAACTCGATGAAGTCAGTGCGAAGATTGAACCGCGTCTTCTAGCACTGGAGTTGTCGCAGTCGGGTTGTTGTGATGGATTATTTATTTGTCTGATGTACGAAAGTAGTAGTGTCGCTCCACTTGTTCACACTGTGAGGAGGTTCGCCAAGACCTGCTGGTAGGCGACCAAAGCTGTAGAACGAGTAAGTACCTGCACCACAAGTACTGCACAAAAGGCATACGTGTGATCAATATCTCATGTTATGTTACCAAGTCGTCGCGCTCTAAATATGGGAGATAAAGATCCAGCTCTACAATTTATTTATTCGTATATATACAAATTTACGTGAAATTTAATAATTTAAATTGTTTTTAGGGGTTTACTATCGTTAGGTTGGAGCGACTACAATACCAAGTTTCGTGTAGTTGGCGCTTACGGGTTGTACGGGGCACGTGGATTCGGCGTTAAATGTTTGAATAGTGTACCGTAGAAGATAAAGCCTGGAAGGCCATACAAAGCGAGGATAAGGTTTAGACCAGATAGTGGTCCGTGCGGTTAAGGATTGCCATGTTCGCCGCGCACCACTCCCGCTCCTAACCCCACCAAAATTCTACCCGCCGCGGGCCAATGAAACCAGTGCACGATAAGAATTATATATTTATGTATTTGAGATTGACGGCCTGGACAAAATATTACAGCTGCCTAACCTTTTGTCTGCCGCCTAACCTCTCGTCTTCTATAAAAAGCTCTACTCACGACCCTCTACCTCGAGGATAGACGACATCTCCTCCCTCATCCCCTCAAACGACCCCTCCCTCCACCGCAAAAATGGGCCAAGAATCCTCCCACGGCCTGGTCGACGAGGACACCCCTCCCCAAAAACTCGACGACCGCACCATCAGCTCCGTAGCCACCTACCTCCTCTCTCCCAAAGTCCAGCGCATCGTCGTCCTCACCGGCGCCGGCATCTCCACCAGCGCGGGGATCCCCGACTTCCGCTCCCCAGAAACAGGGCTGTACTCGAACCTAGCACGGCTGAACCTGCCCTACCCCGAAGCCGTCTTCGATATCTCCTTCTTCCGCGAGAACCCGGCGCCGTTCTATATGCTCGCGCAGGAGCTGTATCCGGGGAAATATAAACCGACGGTGTCGCATGCGTTTATTGCGTTGTTGGCGAGGAAGGGGCTGTTGCATATGCTGTTTACGCAGAATATAGATTGTTTGGAGAGGGCGGCGGGTGTGCCGCCGGAGAAGGTTATTGAGGCGCATGGGAGCTTTGCCTCGCAGAGGTGCATTGACTGCAAGACGGAATACCCGGATGAATTTATGAGGGCATTCGTTGAGTCGGGAGATATCCCGCATTGCGAGGACGAGGCGTGCCAGGGGCTTGTTAAGCCGGATATTACATTCTTTGGGGAAGCTCTGCCTGCAAAATTCCATGATAACACACATGTACCATCGCAGGCAGACCTAATGATTATCATTGGGACAAGTCTCAGTGTCCACCCGTTCGCAGCATTGCCAGATATGGCGCTAGATGGAACCCCGAGGGTCCTACTAAACATGGAGAGGGTGGGGAGTCTGGGGAGCAGACCGGATGACGTCCTGCTGCTGGGAGACTGCGATGGACAGGTCCGGAGGTTAGCAGATGAGTTAGGTTGGAGGGACGAGCTTGAAGCGCTCTACAAGGAGGTTGGCGGTCCTGGGGCATCTAGGGAGCCTGTGCCGGCTAGTGAGAAGCAGGATGCGCTTGAGGACGAGATTGAGAAGTTGACGAGCGAGGTCGATCACGCTCTGAAGCTCTCGAACGGACATAAGAGTTGGTTGGAGAAGCACCTGGCCAAGAAATCGGCTGCAGGAGCTCCTGTCGAGGTCGTGTCGGAGGTAAATGATGAGAAGCCACAGACGCAAGACATTCAAACGTCAGACGTAGAGGAACAAAGCAAAGAGTCGAGTACTGATCAGGTCTCGGAAGGTGGTAAACCAGTAATAAGTTCCGCGGAGGCAGAGTCAGACAGTCGCACATCGAATATAGAATCTTCGGTTCCGAAAGAAACCGAGAACAAAGCCACAACCTCGAGTAAACCAACAGAGTCCAAAGAGACGACGGAAGGCACGGCATCGATAGAGCCTCAACCAGACACTGCTCACCCTATACCGCCTGGTTCGGAGCCTTCTACCTAACAAGGTTGGCATATATATAACAGCTACACCAAACGTTACTGCTTAACAGCCTAGCGTAAGTATGCAAGAGCTTTATATTCCCTATCAATAGATAGACCAAAATACAAAAATGGCCAAACCAGTCCCCCTATCCGTACGTCTACAAAATGCTTTATAATAAAAAGAACTCAGCCCGGCCATATACAAGGCCATATACAAATACAGTGCAGTATAATTGACGTCCCAGCTGAATTGCCCCCTCCCCCAGGCCGCCTCGCCGAGATCCTATATCGTCCAATATATGCAATGCCCATAATTAACTGGCATGTGTGGATGAATGCATAATGAATCCATAATGCGTCGCCCATAGCCCCTCGGCGCGAGCTTCGCAACACCCCCAGTCAGCCCCCAATATACCGGCGGCGAACAAAACAACGGGCGTGTCGCAGAAGAAGAAGAAAAAAGAAGTAATAATATAAAGATCCCCGCACATATGCAGGGACGGCGCTCAACCTATCCACCAACGCCAGTACGCCTCGCTGAACACCCCAACCCTCGCGCACGCGTCCCTCACATCATGACACACTTCGAGTCGTCCTTCCCGCCCACGCCCTTAACCGACAGCGCCACCCTCGCCGCCTCCGTGAACGCCTCATTGACCCCACGGTTCCGCATAGCCGAGCACTCCAGATACCTCAGCGCGCCGATGCGCCTCGCGACCTCCAGGCCCTGCTGGTACGTGATACACTCCTTCTTTTCCCTCCTCGGTTCGCCGTCCGCCGTCGGCGCTGTCTCTGCCTCGTCGGCTTCGTCGTTCTCGCGGAGGTCGCATTTCAGCGCTACGAGCACGATTTTGACGCCGGGGCAGTTCTCGGCGATCTCGCCGACCCATTTGGACTCGATGTTTTCGAGGGAGTCTTTGGATTCGACGGAGAAACAGAGCATGATTGCGTGGGTGTCGTCGTAGGAGAGGGAGCGGAGTCGGTCGAATTCTTCTTGCCCGGCTGTGTCCCAGAGGGAGAGCTCGATGTGCACGTTGTCTACGAAGATATCTGCAGAGCGAGGGAGCGGCGTTAGCAAGGGGGGGAATTGCGACGGTGTGTAGGGGTGGCTTCATACCATGAACGTAGTTTTCGAAGACGGTGGGCTCGTACACTGTCGGGAAATATCTGTGGTGCGGTCGTTAACTCCTATTCCGGTGATTTGCACATGCAGATTTCTTACCCTCGCGTGAAGACATTTAGGAGTGAAGTCTTGCCACTTGCGCCGTCGCCCCTGGAAGCCAGTCAGTATTTCGCCGATGGTCATATGTAGGCTCGAATTGAAGTCGCGCAATGGATTTCCGTGTCTCGTGTCAACGTACAGTAGGACCAGCTTGCGCTGGGTGGTTTTGCTTCCGCCGCAAAGCTGCATGGTCGGATTGAAGATCTTGATGGATCCGAGGTTGTTCGTGGCGAGCACGATGGGAGGGTCTGGGTATATCCTTTTGAGGATATAATGGTATGGTATGGATTGTTGACAGTCGTCGCGGTGGTGTCTGTTAGATTGAGGAGTTGCAAGCGTGGTTGAGGCGGTCGCATTAGAGATTACGGTCCCATTGAAGGCATATGGTTACGTAGTATACTTTTAGTCCTTAGTCGCAAGGTTGTACCTTCACATAACTTTGGTACGGCAGATACAATTCGTTACGCGAGAACGTGGAGATTGAGTGAGTGACAGGAGTCGGGGCCAATTGAGCCGGCAATGACAGCCGCCCAGCGAACTACAGCGAACTACAGTGCTGTACTATAAGTTAGAGATCCACAGGGACAACACGGACAGCACGGGGACAACACAGCCAGGGTGTACACGACAGCAAATACGAGATTCATATTTCTCATCTTTCGTCGTGGCAACCAACAGCAAAGAAAATTGTGAGATGTAAGGGTTTGCTAGAAGGGCCTGGGCTGGGTGTTATTTGCCTACATATGTGATATATCAAGTTTCTGGACTATTGAGCTATTGGCCTTAAATCCACATATACGGCTACTCAATATGGGCTCTCCACATGTGCCGTACCTGCATCAAACTCCTCTCGCGGCAAATAAATTGATTGGAGATTTGCGCCTCAAGCGGGATAAATCTGGGCGGGGTAACGATATATATTGGATGCTGCTTTGCGGAGCTGGCTTGCAAATCATCGTCATCGTCAGTTACTCAAATACCACACCAACTGTACGGTGCATCTAGGCCTTCAGATGTACAGCATGGGTGCCACACGTGGCTGACGATCTGCGCATGGTGATTGTTCCCTGTTCAAATGATTTGATTCTGGATGTGTTGCCAGTTCCTGTAGGAGGCGCTGGGCTATTTTGCGACAAATGATCCGTCGATGGTATATGTTATTTGTGTGTGTATATATATACATACCGCATGGCTAAGCCGTACCAAGAGGCACTATTCATGAACTCCTCCCTCAAAAATACAATAGAACCAGGCCAGGCCGGCAGTCCCACACGGCACACTGACCCTCCTCAATCGTCCCGTTGCAGTCCCTGCCGCCCCCTTCCGATGCGATCGGCAAGCCCCATATTGCCCACTTTCTGATGCATCCCATTCACGAAATCCGCCCTGTCGCTATATTTGGACGACTTCGCTCTGGCCATCTCGTCGGCATCACGGATGCTCTTTTCCTTCTCTGCTAGCGCTGCAAGCCGCTTCTCGCGGTCTTGGTCCAACGCCGATGCGTCTTCCTGCATGGCTGCGAGTTTCCGTTGCCTTTCCGCCTCGCGATCCTCGAGATTCTGGCTAGGTGGAGGAGGGTTCCGCGGCCGATCATCACCCCGGAATGGCGCCCTTCCGGCTGGCCCGCCGTTGTGTCCCGCCCTTGATCTATCTCCGTTCCTTGCCGTTGCATTCCCGTCGGGCCGCGAATCTCTGTCTCTGTAGGTATCCCGCCGAGGAGGTTGCTGGCCAGGGTGTCCCTTTGGCTCGGCGCGGTCACGAGAATAAGATCTACGACGCGGTGAAACGGATAACCTGCGAGATGGACCCGAAGGCGAAGCACGGCGGTCCCGAGTAGATGCATCTCGCCTCGCGTCCCCGGCAGGTGGTGTTGGCGACCGTGAATGGCGCCTTCTTCGAGGAGACGGCGATCGCGAATATCGCCCTCGTCGGGGTGACACAGATCTTTGGCGCCGCCTTCGAGGAGACTCATCCCTTGAATCGCGCCTCTCTCCACCCCTAGTTCTCTCGCGATCGGGGGAACGGGACCTCGAATCCGGTGTTCTTGAGCGTGACCGCCTCCTGCTGTGACGGTGCCTGCTGCTTCTCCCATCTCTCTCGGAATCATCCACCCTTCTGCGCTTATGTCTCCTATCATCCGATGCATCGTCGTGGTGGCGTCTGTGATGGTGCCTATGCTTCCTCTCCTTCGTCTTCTCCTTCTCCGCGGGCTCCCCGCCAATGACCGCGAGCAGCTGCTTTCGCTTGATAGGGTCGTTCATCATCGCTTCGTACGCGGCTTGTTCCTGCCTCTTGATCGCCAACATGGGGTCCTCCCTCACTTTCGCCGCCGTATCCTTTAGAGTATTTGCCTTCTGCAACGCCATAAAGCTGTCCTCCGAAGCCTGCTTCTCTAGCTTTTTGTGGTCGGTGCCCTTAATCAAGGTATCGATGCGCCTTTTCCCAAGAAGGTATCCCTCCATCTCCTCCGTGGTCCCAGACTGCCCATTCGATGGCCCCTGGTACATCCAGTCGACTCTGTCAACACGCTTTCGGCTCCCTGCCGCTTCGAGCTTTTGCTGAATCTCCTCCTTGGCTCGCTCCTCTTTCAGTTCCTTGATTCGCAGTTCGGTCTTCTTGCGCTCATCCAGCGCTTTCTTTTCTTCCTCCCACACCTTTTTCTGATTGCTCATGAGCACGGGATGCCATGACTTCTTCAAATTGAGGTCGCCACCCATCTTTGCGGTGTTGTCTGATCAGCGCGGGTAGGTATTATGTAGAGATAGTAATCCTCTGTTGCAGTGTTCGCAGACGCTGGCGCAGAGCAGGTCTTTGAGTTGTTCTTGGTGTTGTTGAAGGACAAAGTCAACAAGAGTTGCGATCGATAAACCAGAAGGCTGAGACCGATCCACAAATATCGCGAGGCGGAAACTTTGGGGTCGTGGCGCTAGTACTTTTCAGGCGATAACCAATCGATAGCGACCAACCTGTGAGGGTAGCCTTACGACCTCTCTGACGATACAACCAAACAAATCACCTCGTCGCCAGTCGAAACCACAAGTTGGAACTGCACCGTTGGGCATTACACCGAGGACCTATCTTGCAGAGGAACCGGTTTCGACCTAATATTCAAAATGTCTGACGATGGCGACGACTTCATGCAAGATTCAGATGCGGAGGAGTAAGTTGGAAGCTATGCCCCTCCGCAAGCTCCGGAATCACTGACAATTCTAGGTATGACTTCGAATACGAAGATGACGGAGAGGAGGAGGACGGGGATGTCGATATCGAAAACAAATACTATAATGCGAAGCAAATGAAGTCAGAATATCCGGCAGAGGCAATCGAGGAGTTTCTGGAGGTGCCCAAGCTGGAGCAGGAGAAGGGAGAGTGGGGGTTTAAGGGACTTAAACAAGCTATCAAGCTTGAATTTAAGACTGGGAAATATGACGAGGTATGATATTGGCATTTTATGAGTTCTTGTCAACCCATGAAGCTCTGCTAATGTTTATGAAGGCCGTCGAGCATTACAAGGAGCTCCTCACATACGTCAAGTCCGCCGTCACAAGAAACTACTCCGAGAAATCGATAAATAATATGCTCGACTACATCGAGAAAGGATCTGACGACCCTCAAGCTCGGAAATGTATGGAGGACTTCTATTCTCAAACTCTCGAATCATTCCAGAGCACCAACAATGAAAGGTTATGGCTCAAGACAAATATCAAGCTCGCAAAGCTATTCCTCGACCGGAAAGACTATACCTCTCTTATGAAGAAGGTGCGGGAGCTTCACAAGACGTGCGAGAGGGAAGATGGGACAGACGACCCGAATAAAGGCACGTACTCGCTGGAGGTCTACGCGATGGAAATCCAGATGTACGCAGACACGAAAAACAATAAGCAGCTGAAGCGCCTGTACGAGAGAGCGCTCAAGGTGCGCTCAGCCGTGCCGCATCCCAAGATCATGGGAATCATCCGCGAATGCGGCGGTAAGATGCACATGAGCGAGGAGAACTGGAAGGACGCGCAGAGCGACTTCTTCGAGTCGTTCCGCAACTACGACGAAGCTGGGTCGCTGCAGCGGATCCAAGTTCTGAAGTACCTCGTCCTCACGACTATGCTGATGAAGTCTGACATCAACCCATTCGAGTCACAGGAGACCAAGCCGTACAAGGGGGATGCGAGGATCGCAGCCATGACTGATTTGGTGGACGCGTATCAGAGGGATGACATTCAGAAGTATGAGTCGGTGCTGCACAATAACATAGACCTGCTTGCCGATCCGTTCATCGCAGAGAACATAGACGAGGTCACACGCAACATGCGAACCAAGGCAGTGCTGAAGTTAATCGCGCCATACACGCGCTTCCGGCTCTCCTTCATCTCCAAACAACTCAAGATCTCGATCCCCGAAGTGCAAGACATCCTCGGCTTCCTAATCGTCGACAAGAAAGTCCGGGGCCGCATCAACCAGCACGAAGGCACCATGGAAATGGACAACACCGATGACGAAGAGCGCCTGCAAGCGATGCAGAAATGGAGCACGGCAGTTACATCGCTGTACGCGACCGTGTTCAAGGACGGGGACGGCTTCAAGGCGCCGCCGTCTGGCGACATGGGGGGGTTAGCGGACGATCAATCCGAAATGGCCCCGGCGGTGCTGGGAAGGGTCTCAGCGCGAAACACGGGCCAGAAGAGGGGCCCAGCATTCCAAGGGCGAGGGAAGGGAGGCGTTTTTGCATGAGAGTTGGTACTGTTGGGTTCGTTTGATGGGCGCCCAGTCACACCGGCGGAAACCGGGATCGGCGTGGGAGGTTACCTAGAGCGGGTGAAGAGCGATAGATAGGGGAGTTCTGGACCTGGCGCCCTGAGGCCTGCCGGCAGGAGGTGTGGCTGATGACTGGGCCAGCGCATTAGCCTGGAGTTCGGTTGCGACGTTCGTCTGCCTTTTTTATTTTAGTTCAGCAACGCCGCAGTGTAGCAGTGAAAATGTCTCAGGAGAAGAAAAACACATGTTGCCAAGGCTCTTGTGATTGTTCCGTTGGCGCCCACTAATGTGTTGAAGATGTTCCTTAAGGCGCTGAGGGAGAGACACGATGATGAGGACTTGGAGGAGTACCGTACCCCGTAAAGATGGCTGGCCTAGCTCGTTCCCCCCTTCTCCCTTCCCCGCTACAGAACTAAGTGTGGGGTTTATCGCGGGTTGTGCTGTGCATCCTGGCTTTAGTGGCGTTAGGCGGCGGATGAAGCCGTAAGAAACGGAGCATTGACTGATATTAGGAGAAGAGCTGCAAAACTAGCTGTCAAGTGCGACATTTGGGGCGGCAAGGAAGCTGAGAAAGCTCCAGAGGTACTGTATAGTAATCTACTAGTATTAGTTTTCCATGCCGCGAATGCCGTGAACCATGACCACGATATTACTAATGCGAAACGAATCCCCTTTAGCTTTCAGCACTATTGATGATGGGATTTCCACTGATAAGACCGCCAATTCTTACTGCTTATTGCCTGCTTATAGCCTACTATAGTACATTCTTACTGCTTACTGTGGATGCGTAGCGTGCTGTTCCACTACGCGTGGTCTAGCTCCTGCCCATAGCTCCGGGCAGGGGCAGCAACGACGCAACCTAGTGCTCGGATGCATCCGCTACTTCCATAGCTTTGTGGGCTGATGTTTTTAGAAAGTCGTAAGGGAAAGGGAAATAGACTGGACGTGTGACGTCTCGCTGCCTCTCTGGGGTTGAGGGGGAACGCGCAGGCGGGCATGCCAGTGGGCAAGCTGCAATGAGTGCATGGGGATATATGGACATACATATACCTCGCGGCCAACAGCGTGAAATCGCATGTAAGTAGACGATGTTTTATTTTGCAGGGCGAGTTTACCCTTAGCGAGGGGCACACTGGCTGGCACTCGCCCTCGCCGTCGTGCGACCTGCTGCTGCCCTGTCCACGAACAAATACCAGCCAAGGATCAAAGGGGATCCGCAGTGGACGCACAGTCCCCACCCCATGTTGGCATGGATGTTCCGCGATTGACGGGGTAGATCTCGAACAGCGAGGGCCTCGGTGGCCCGACTTTCAATGCAACTCCGGTCGGGGGTAGCTTCCCGCCCTCAACAAATCGCCCTGCCCGTCCTGTCAGGATGCTAGCTAGTTCGACTTTGTTGTTGTTGTACTGGGCATGGGCACACACCTTTAGTGCAGCCTTGGCGGGACGGGGCGGGAGCCTACTGCCGACCATGAACTTGGACTTTCCCTACCCGTACCCCCCCCTCCTCATCATCCAATGCTACCATGAGCCGCCAAGCCTTGAGGGAGAGAGGGCGTTGAAGATCAAATCCCCATTTGACATCGCGGCGTATGATTCGCTACGACAGACACGAGGCATGGAGGCTTGAATGCAGGGAGCGTGGATATATCAGTCGGTTACTGGTGACTGCTTGCACCTCGATCATGCTCTGCCCTGTCTAGGGCCCTGGCGCAGATGATTTTTTTTCGCAGGGAACCACGCCCGCGAGACGAGGATTGGAGGGCTGGAACTGATCGGTGGGTGTCATGGAGAGCTTTCTGTCTGGGGGAGGCGGGCATCCGTGCGGTGCGAGACGGGGTGATATGTGACGGGGAGCCCTGTGGCTGGTTCGACGTCTCTCCAGCCGTTTAGTCTTGCCCTGACAGAAGGGTGAGAAGGATCTGCCTTACGCGACACAGAAGCATAGCTCCCAGGGATTAATTGTATGTAGACGGGAACAGCTCTTTCTCTGGTTTGTGTGTGTGGAAAGGGCAAGCGATGGTTTGACGACGTGCTTTTTCACAGCAATGTTGGTGTTGCCATTGTCTCCATGCGACCTCGTTCGATTATGTGCACCCATGTAGGTCTATACACACTATACACACATTCTCAAGGGTAACTGTCTTGCTTTTGCCCATGCAGCAGCTTCCCGCCATCCCTTTGCTCGCGCATCTCGACAGTTCACTTATATGCGAGCATCCGAAGCCGAGTAAGACAGAGCAAGCACGAACGCCTACCACTATCAGGCCTGGCCGGCAGTGAGGACAGCCGGATCTGAGCGGGATTGGTCAGACAGAAAAGATGAGATACAGTCTACTCCGTTAAGTACATATTTTGGTGTTGCGGTCGGTGGTGGTGCATAAAGTGGGGTAGTAGAGCGTCGTCGTCCAGGGAGAATCCCACCATGGGGCAAGCAAGATCCTGGACTAAAAGGGCCTTCAGTCAGACAAAGGTCTCAGAAGCAAGCAATGTACCTACTTTCGAGTTGTGGTGTTGACGAGACCGGTGGAGGTAAGGTGGAGTCAGAGGTGGAGTAGGAACCAGGAGAAGCAGTAGTAGCCGCGCGGTACTGTTCTTGGGACCTGTTGGTTTATGTCTCAGCAACAAGTTTTGTTGGTTAGAAGGAGAAAGGGAAGATTTGTTTGGTTAACAAAGTGGATGATAGATATGCGCAAGGGGAAGTAAGTGGATTGAGTTGTATTGAGAAGTGGATAAGAGAGAGCGGTGGATTTGTGTAGTTGGAGAGAGCAAGGTAGATCGTACAAGGGCGGGCCAGCCGTGCTTCTCCTCAATCTTTGTATACAAACAGTACGTACAGTACAGTATACAGTACGGTATAATACGGTATAATGCAGTATAATACAGTAAAGTTGCAGTAGAGGTGCAGTACAATTACAGTACTGTACAGTACTATACGGCAGTACACAGTAGAGTTGCAGTGGACTTTCCCAGTAGAGTACAGCGCTGAATTATAGTACAGTACGGCTGTGCGGCTGTACCCTGTAATAAACGGAGACATCTCCAAAGCTGAGACAGTGAGACAATGTGTGAGTGTGTGCCCTGTTCTTTCTCCGCGACACTCCTTCTACCCCCTTCTTCCCCTCACTCATCCTTCACATACAAGAAATCCTGCTTATACCGTGCTATCCCCCCCGATACAACCTTCCCGTCTGATTCATTTAGTTTAGTTGGTTTAGTTGGTTTAGTTGGTTTAGTTGGTTTAGTTCAGTTGGTATGATTTAGTTGGTTCAGCTTAGTTGGTATATATAGGAATGTATGGGTGTATGGGTGTATGGATGATGGCGGTACGGGTAAGGGTATGGATATGGGTATGGATATGGGTATATGGACGTATGGATGTATGTATGTACGGGGGTTAAAGTACGAAACTAACAAAAGCATGTATCTTACCATATTATTATACGGTGTATACAGTTACAGCTGTGCAGTAAAGCCCCAAATAAAGCCCAAATAAAGCCCCAAAAAGTATTATAAGTGGCAGAAAAGTATTGTACTCCATCCCATATGCAATACCTACTCATATACATACTGTACCTTGCTCTACTGTACACTGCACCTATCAAAATAACTCGAACATGCACCTAAGCAGCCCATAAAGTGCCATTCCACCACTCTGACACTCTGACTCCGCCCCCATCAAATCATCCCCCCCGTCCCCCTCCCCCTCTCTCCTCACCGGCCAGCCCTTCTTACATACGCCTACTCCTACTACTACTACATCTTGCTACCTCTTACCCCAATATATATTTATACTCACGTGCAGAATTCGTCCGTTTCAGCGATGCCCGCGGTCGCATAACACGCCGAAAAGCTCGCAGCTACCTACAGCTACTATTACCAGGATCCATCCCCCATCGGCCGGACCATCTCTTTCCCTCCAAACATCTTCCCTCCCCAGTTCAAACTCATTTTCTGTGTCTTGCGACGTGCCTCCTCTTTGCGCGGGTGAAAAAGGGTCTCCTCAACGGCAGCACGCATGAGGGGTGGAGACTACAGGACGCTGAGCTACTCCAACAACCCCGTCGACCCTCATCAAAGAACGAGAGGAGCCCCTCCCTCGCTCTGCAACTCTCTGCTTTTGCTCATCCAGCTTCAGTATCCTCTGACTTGATCTGGCCCGGAGAATCTTCCCTTCGCAAATATCTTTACGACCTCCTCCAAATCTTCTTGGCTGTCACTCGGCGGCCGTTATACCCGGATTCAAAGGCTCAACCGATGCGGAATTGAACCCGTCAATTGATTCTCGTTGACTATATCACCTTCATCATCCGACGCTGCAATTAATGCGTTATTGACACTCGTTCCTAGCCTTCAAAGCCGCTCGTTGACATTCAGACTGCCTTCTTCCACTTGACTGGTGCGCGAGCTCGACAAAGCGTTGATAAAGAGGAGCCTATTAGAGCTTCTGCCATTGAAGACTATACCCTATCGCGCATTCATATACCCTCTTGGACAATACACAAATTCTTCCGTACCAGGACTCAATATCACAAAATTAAAAGAGAACGGAACATATCGAAAGTCGAGCGAACGAGTTCCCTGGTTCTTTCCCCAGTCGCTTATCCACCAGTGGCCAATCTTTCCGTTGAACCCGCACATCGCCTCGTTCGTGCTTGCTCTAGAATAAGGGAACAGACTTCCAGTCTTTAGCGGGGAGATGTTTCAACCACAAGCGACCCCGTTCGCGTCCTATGCTTACACCACGACAATACCAAACAATAACCCACATGGTGACTATAACTTCCAGGCCGCAACGTCGAATCTGGGGTTAAACAGCGGAGGGCCGATCACATTTGACGAGCCAATCTTCAATCCTGTTGGCTCGTTTGGCAATTTGAACCAACACCTTAATCTGCCTCAGCGCTACAATAACACCATGAATACCCCGCCCGTTGCCGACGACTTGGACGCCCAAGAGGCGCTCGCAAGAGATTATCAGCCAGACTTAAAAGTAGGGTCTCATTTCATCACTGTGACTCAATGCCCAAGAACTCACTGTGTTATAGGGACCTTTGGTAGGGCCCAAAAAGAGCAGTCATGCCATTACGGAAGAATACGCAAAGGCTGATCCGGTCTACGTCGCCAAAACTGCGGTATGATAGCTTCACCGGCACCACGTATGAACCATTACTGACTGACTGCCTCAAAGAAATTGCCGCAGACTTACAGCCACTACCGACCCGTACTTGGCGATGGCAACTGTGGATGGCGAGGTAAGCTATGAGCTCTCATTCATGTAGTCACCTGCACGTGCCTTTTCAGACGTCGCTACACATATCTTCACCCCCCTCAGTTTAGTTCACAATGGAGCAAAGTGCTGACTGGTCTAGCGATTGGATATTCGTACTTCGAGACGCTTCAAAAGCTTGGCAGCAAGGACCAGCTGGAAGAGGAGATCGCACGTATGATGTCACTAACAAGTTTCATTGAAACATGGTGTGGTTACCAAGAATGGCTCTTTGAGGACATGAGAGAGGAAGTGCTCCGCCTGTTGAGAGATATTGCTGCCACGGCGCATCTGGGCCCGCCGTCTGATGCGGATTCAATAATCCTCCAACGCTTCAACGACGATGAGATCTCCAATGCCATTATCTACTACTTCAGACTACTCGCCAGCGCGTGGCTCAAGGCCAACGCTGTCAACTACAGGGATTTTATTCCAGATGGACTCGGAGTCGACAACTACAGCAAAAACACGATTGAGCCTGCCAAAACGGAGATTGAACACCTGGGCATGACCCTTTTGATCGATGTTCTAATGAAGCCGGTGGGTATCGCCGTTGAGATTGTTTATCTGGACCGAAGCGAAGGAACGGATGTGAATAGCCATATGATCCAGGCCGAGGACGAAAGTGGTACCCCAATCCACGCTGGAGCTCCCATTGTGCACCTGTTGTACCGTCCTGGCCACTATGACATCTTGTACAAGGAGAGATCGCATTCTCTTTCCTTGAGGCAGCAACAAATCATCGACGGAGCATCCGCTTC
The DNA here is from genome assembly GCA_000750815.1 of Pseudogymnoascus sp. VKM F-4516 (FW-969). NCBI lineage: Eukaryota > Fungi > Ascomycota > Leotiomycetes > Thelebolales > Thelebolaceae > Pseudogymnoascus > Pseudogymnoascus sp. VKM F-4516 (FW-969). The sequence continues at coordinate 1,940 of JPJZ01001226.1, read as the reverse complement.
AGCGAATATCCAGGTCAACCGTGCAGGTGTGCTCAACCATGTCCAGGATCCATCTCCACTTACAAATTTTAACTCATTTGACCTGTCGGGTATTGCTGGCATCCCTGGTCTGTCAATGGCGCCTATGGGCAACCATGGATTCCCCTCGCCGTACACCCCTCTTGGTGACATCAAGCCTGTAATGTCGCCTTCATACTCACTCGACACATCGGTGTCAACGCCAACGATGCCATCCGTCTCGCCCATATCGGCAGTGCCTTCCCAATCCTCGAGTACACCGATATTCCCATCCGCATCATTACCCATACACGGTGGGCCGTCGCAACCGCAGCTTTCTCGCGCTGTCCCACCCACGCCAACAGAGGCGCCTCCAACAAACCTAGGCAGCCAATTCCGGCACTCAAAATACGAGTATGAGAGCGACTGGAACGACCCATCGCCGCAACAGTCATCGTTTCAGACCAACACGTTTAAGAACAGCCATTATAATACCGCGCACTACAACAATCCCAATTTTCAGCCTGAAGAGTGGTGTCCGGATGATGAGGAGAGGCCTCCGCAACCGAGGAGAGATTCGACACGGCATAAATCGACGTAGGTCGGATGGAGAAGGAGTAGCATTGCAGACTCGCAAGTATCATTATAAAAGTTAATGGCATGCGCTAGCAGCAACAATTAGGGGACGGAGGGGAAGGAACTGTGTGGGACGTGGCATATGGGATGTGAGAACGGGGAAGCGCATGGCATGTATGCCTGAATTTGAGATAGCATCCTCGGATCTATCTCTCCGGTTTACTCCAAATTAGCAAAGCTGGCGGGAGAGTGTTTTGCACCACTGAGAATTAATGAACGGGGGCGTAGCTTGGGAAATTCCAACGGTAATAAATGTTGGGCTTGTGACGAAAGGCGTTTGGGAAAGCGATAGCGAAGCTAGGCAACGATGGATGTCGGGAGGACAGCGACTTGCTTGTTGTTTTTATGATATCTTGGGGCGATGGCGTTGAGATGTGCAACATGAGGATCGAGGGTTTTTCCGATCAAGCAAACGGTAGTTGATAATACGTTGACATGTTGAGCTACGAATTTACGAGTTCTGGGGATTGTGTGTGTTGTGTTGCAGGCATGATTGTCAAGATATGGCTGATGCGGTGCGTGCCACACTATAGTGTCGGCTTCGTGTATGTTTGATTCCAGGTTGCCCGTTATAAGTGATAACCACTTGTCATATTATACATCCCATCCTAAATCCCCCCTCCACCCCCATTCAAATCCTCCAACCCCTCCAAACTCTCCACCCCCAACTGCTCCAGCAACTCCCCCTCCTCTATCGCCCTCACCTCCGCACCAACCTCCTCCGCAAACCCACCGACCCAAACATCCGCCACCGACCCAAGCGTCTGCGCCTCCACCCCTTCAGCTACCATACTCGTAACCCCCTTCCCTTCAATCCCGCACGCGACGATGCGATCGAACCACCGAAGATCGGTGCTAACGTTCAGACCGACGCCGTAGCTCGTAACGTTTCTTCGGAGATGCACGCCCAGGGCTGCGATTTTCTTCTCCTCCTCTTCTCCCTCCGGTTTATCCCTCCCCAACTTGGATTTAGAATTAACCCACACCCCTGGGTCGCTGGTGCGGAACCCCTCTACCCCGTACTTCGCCAGCGTGCGTATCGTCGCACTCTCAAGCAACGAAACATAACACCTCGGACTAATCGATTTCGCAAAGCTAGGCGGATGATTCAACGACACCGTCGGGTATATAACCAACTGCCCCGGCCCATGGAAAGTAATCAACCCCCCCCTCGAAGCGGGCGCGAACTCAGCGCCACCCGCTGGATTGGATTTATCGAATGGTGGCAATTGGTCGAGGGGTGAAAAATCGTCGAGGGGGGCGCGGAGGGTGGAGATTAAGGAGGGGGGGTAGGAGGAGGGGAGTTC
>JPJZ01001225.1:0-84793 GCA_000750815.1 Pseudogymnoascus sp. VKM F-4516 (FW-969) | reverse complement strand
GGGGAGTGGGGGGAGGGTGGTGACGGCGGGGGATGATGGGGTTGCGTTGGTTTTTGAGGAGAGGTAGTGTGGTGTGAGGGAGGGGCATTTGGTGGAGTTTAGAGTTTTTATATAGGAAAATGGATAGATGGATGGCCTGATTACCTTATACTTTATGGATGTTCCTGTGCAAAGCTATAAGAACTGAAAAGGTAGCTCGACGATACCCAGTTATTGTCAAGACTGAAATTGACAACCTGAAGCGACATGTCCTATTGTCGTATATATAAGGATGGATGGACTGGCAGATGGCATGGCGAAGTAAATTGAAAATAAGGCTGAGAATAGGAGAAAGCCGAACCTAAGCTTGTAGCCAAACTAAAGAAGAAATCGAAGGCAAAGTCTGTTTCCGCCTCGGCCGCTGATGATGAAATTCCGAAGAGGAAGGCGATATGGATCAGCCCGAGCCCGCGTTGGCCTCGAATACGACGTTGTTATTTATGTTGTGAGTGCAGTCAAGACTCACTGCCATGGAAAGTGTTTCATTCGCCATCGCTCTCCAGTCGCCGCCGCCTTTCTGTCATAGATACACTCTTGTCACCTCCACTTTCCTGTCACCGTTCTGTCGTCGTTGGCTTCCCCTTCAGTAACTCGTATGACGTGAACTTCCTTCCCAGATCCCCTTGAACGGGTCTTAGAAACTAGTCATTACTGTGTATTGATTCCGGATGGCTTCAAAGTTTGTGGTACTGTTCTTCCGGCGTCTTCGAAAGATGTTGGTATTTTATATGTTTTTAACGGGGAATTTACTGTTGATGTCAATATGATTCGGCTTACAGCTGCAAACGAAGTTCCAAGTCAATACTCTTTATTGAAGGCTTCGTAACCGTATTCCTGAGAGTTAATGAATTAATGATATGAAGTATGCGGTATGGGCTATTTAGTGATACTGGTGAGTATGAAGATAAGGCTGGTTCTGTTGAGAGATGGTGCCGTGTGGATGATGTTCTCTCGCCCCCCTATAATACAAAAAGCTAAAAGCATAGAGAGTAAGAGTTTTTGGGGTAATGATTAAGGAAATAGAGACGCATTACCTATTCCGGAATAGCCATGGAACAACCTGCCTCTCAGCTATCCCTCACGGGCATGACGGCATTGAGATTGGCAACAGTCCTTCTATTGCACTTAAATTTGCTGGTATTAGCTACACCTAAATAGAGCAACATCAAGGATCGGTTCCGAGTCGAGATCCGAAAGTTCCGTCCGGTTCTCGATGAGACCCAGTAAGCCCCGTGTGATTATCAATGAGACCCAGTATCTTGAGAACCCAGATTGCGGTGCGGAGGTGGGATCTGTTTGTGGTGACGAGAATGGACTGCAGTGACAGGGAGGATGGTAATGGGAGTGGGAAGAGAAGCGGTGATGGAGGTTTAATGACGGTGGTAAGTTGACCTTGTTGCAGCAGGCTTTATTTCATCGCCAGCGCTGCCTGTTAACAGGCCATTTATTACTACTTGGAGCAACCAGAAATATGAGTACTTTCTTGCATTGCCTGAACCATGAATCGTACGGCAGACGATTCGTGTCGACTGCTTCATGTAAATGTAAAATATTGGGGGGGTTAGGAGGTTGAAAACTAACTTCCATATTTTGTGGGCGGAGGGCACCTGCTGGATGTAGTATAACTGTTATATTCATCTGTAAATTGTTTCTCTTATATCGTTTCAATATATCAACCCCACCCCCTACAACTTTGCCCCAGCCTTCCTTCTCTCCTCCTTCTCCTTATCCCTCAGCAACCTCCTCAAAATCTTCCCACTCGGACTCTTGGGAATCACATCTATAAACTCGATTCCCCCCGCCAACCACTTATACCTACTCTTATGCTTCTCTACAAACTTCGCGATATCACGCTTGACAAGCCTGTCATTCTCTTCAATCGACACACTCGTCGACTTAACCACATATGCGCGTGGGATCTCGCCCGCGCGATCACACGGGACGGGGATCACAGCTGCATCCGCGACGGAGGGGTGAGTAAGGAGAAGCGCCTCCAGCTCAGCGGGAGCGACTTGGTGGCCCTGGTGTTGTTAGAAGGGGATGCATATTACGTTAGCATATAAAGAGGACTTACATTGACCTTAATGAGCTCCTTAATCCGCTCCGTAATAGTAATATGCTCATTCCCACTCGGCGCCACCGACACAATCGCCACATCCCCCGTGCGGATCCAGCGCCCATTCCCATCCGTATCAGGCATGAACGTCTCCTTGTTCGCGGCGTCATTATTGAGATACCCCAGCACCACAGAGTGGGACTGCACGAGCAGTTCGCCCTCCTCGTTGTGCGCCGTGACCTCTGAGCCGTCGGGACGCACGATCTTGATGTTGAAACCGGGAAGCAGGTGGCCGGAGGATCCGAACCAGACGTCTTCTTCCGTCGTGATGCAGACGCCCGTGCAGGTCTCGGTCATGCCGTAGCCTTGGCGGATGAGCCATTTTGGGTACAGCTTCGCGAGGTCGCGGGCGGTGGATTCACCTAGGGGGGCGGCGCCGGAGAAGATCGAGTCTACGGAGGTGAGGTCGTAGCGGGAGCAGGTTTGGTGGGAGTTGATGATGCTGATGACGATGGGGGGGACGATGAAGAGGACGGTGATCTTGTAGCTGGGATGTGTAAGCAGTGTTCACGTGGAGGGTGAATGGGGTGTAGCGTACTCCTGGATGGCTTGGAGGAAGGTGGCTAGTTCGAACTTGGGGAGCACGATGGTCTCGTCGCCGCGGAATGCGCCGGCCAGGCAGATGATTACGAGGCCGTAGATGTGGGAGAATGGGAGGAGGCCTAGAGCTACGTCTTGGCGTGGTCCTCCTTTCGGACCCTTTCCGCGGCGAGCGAATTGCTCGTGCAGAGTTAACTGGATGACGTTGGTGATGCAGTTGCGGTGCGAGATCATGACGCCTTTCTATAGCTTGGTTAGGCGCGGGTGATGTTAGACAGGAAGTAGCGACTTACTGGTAATCCAGAGGTTCCACTTGAATAACAAAGGTATGCAGTTTGCCTTTCGCCTTGACCCGGGGCCCATTTCAGAACCTCAATGGCAGGCAAACGCTTGCCCTGATGGATGAGGTCCCCTATAGTCTTGAATGGCGCCTTCTTTCCACCTGTGAACACGTCTGGCATTTCAAGTATGTAGACATGCTTTTCTGGGATGCCAACTGTTTTTGCTGCCTCGAGAGCATTTTCGAGGAGAGGGATACAGGTCTGGGCCTCGAGTTAGCCTGAGATTGCAATTGGGGCGAGACGTGGGGTAGCTTACAAAAATGGCCTTTGCGCCGGCAGATTTCAGCTGGTATGCAAGCTCGGTTGCGGAGTATGCTGCATTGGCTGGCGACACGACTCCGTTAAGGTAATGGACAGCAAAAGACACGGTAAGGGTATCGACCTGGAAAGTAGCAGGGGTCAGTTATCACTCTCCGAGGGTGTTGGGGATTGCTTGCGAGCCTGGGCACGAAAAGGCGAGGCATAACGCACAGTATTTAAAGTGTAGACTCCAACAACTTTCTCCCATTCCGTTCCCTTGTTAACTTGGAATCCCAGCTCCTGCTGGACAGCTCTGGCAAGCGAGCCGATCCTGTCTTTCCACTCCAATGACGTGTATGTCTTCCCTGACAAGCCGCATGTGAACGGATTCTTTGCCTGCTCATGCGACACTGATCGGTACTTGTTGTCGAGTATGAAATCCGGCAGCGAGACTGTGTCCGGAATGTCTGTCGCGCCCTGGGTTAGCCATTGGTCCAAGCTGGGTAGATTAGTCTCCGCGGGTCCTACCAAGCATTGCCGGCGAACTCGCCGGAGCTGTGAAGACCATCTTGGGCGCGAGATGGCGAGATCCAATGGATCAATTCTATAAATTGCAATTTCGCAAAGTAGAAATACAACTGAGCGGCGCGGCACAATGCAGGCTCGCTGTCAATCCTTTATATGACAATAGCTATTCGGAACAAGACGAGGACAACTAGAAACCGCAGAAACACATGTACATCGATCCCGCAGAAGACGAAGAGAAAGAGGCAGAAAGATCAAGCAGACATAGTAGAATGGAGGATAGAGGATATATATACTGTGGAGATGGGGGGAATGCGGGGTTCTTCGAAGGGTCCCAACCAAGGGATCCCCAAGTGATCCCCACAGGATTCTCAGCTATCCGATTCAGGCTCCGCATCCCACGGATTAGGAAATTTGGAGTAATCCATGCCGAGGTGCTGAATTAGACACCGAAGAATAATATATCAATGGGATATGATTTGTAGAAACACATGCAGCTGTAGATTATGATATAATAGACGCATGTATACGGAAGTATATGATATAATTTGAGCTACAAGTCATAAAATATGAGGAACAGAGGAACAGAGGACGAGAATCTCTCGGCCCATCTACCGCTCTGGGTTCCGAGATGTGGGGGGCGGGGATGGCGATTGTTAGACGAGGCACGGGCCACCGTAGTTTACTTCCGATGCTGTGGTACGTACCCTTAGTGTACCTTCATCCCATCCAGGGTTTCCCATGGACAAGCTTCCCTTCCACTTCCCCAGTTTACAACTTACGATACTCTAGTTCAGATCAAACCACGCCACTATTGAGGCTGAAGGGTTCATAGTTGCAGTGGAGTATAGTGCAGTATAGAGCAGTACGACAGATTCCCTTCAGCGAATATTTATCAGTGTTTCTCCCAGTATCGGGCTTTATTCCTTCCATCTCTCTTTCCCTCTGTGTTCCCTCATATTCCCTTATAGTCCTTTGTGTTATGTGCCAAATATCAATTACACAGTAGTGGCGCCACCTTGGGGATGACTCAGGCTAGTTTCTGGGGTACCTGTCAGTTATAGAGAGAGCGCAGCGAGGCTCCGGATTTCAGGAGACGACTTTCAATCGCTTTTCTGTCGTTACAGGCCTTCCTGCAGGAGAAATTGATGGCATAACAGGTTCGGAATATTGCCAGGCTGTTGGCCAATTGCAGAATATCGAGTCTCAGGTTTATTACCCTCTTCTGGCCGGCGATATTTAGTACTGACTGTATGCTGAAGAATATACCAAAACCAGCTCCCTAGTTTAGACTGGGAGTACTTCGGTACAAAAAATGGCAGCGCGGGGATGGAAGAGATGGTGCAATGTATATCCAGAGGAAAAAAAGATACCGCCCTCCTTCACCAATATCTCGGAAGACAATATCATCGGCTCCTCCGGTGGAAGAAGAAAGCTACCACCGGGTGGGGTCTCCACTGATGTGCCACTTCACAAGAGCGGGCCCAAGCGCTCCGAGCGGGAGCTAAAGATACCCCCCTCATTCACCAATATCTCGGAGGACAATATCATCAAGTCCTCCGGTGGGAGAAGAAAGCCACAACCACGTGGAGTTCCCAGTGATGTACCGGTTCAAAATAGCGAGCCCAGGCGCTCTGGGCGGGAGCGGGGACTCCATGGGAAACATGTAAAGGGAAAAAGCGGCGTTAAGGCTGGGCTTGAAAGTTCCAAGGCAGAATTCTCCAGGAATGCACGTTCTAGGGGAAAGAAGGGTGCTAATTTCCAATCGGACACGCAAGTAGCGGAGACAATTAATGACAGCGGGCGGCCGACAACCCCGGACGAGTTCGAATCAGTGATTGTAGTTGAGACACCAAAGCGGAGAAAAACAAAGAGAAGGTTCAGCCAAGCAGGGAGCCCAGTGGAGGAACTTAATTATCAGTGCTCTGGAGTTGATAGGCTTGAAAGTTCCAGGGGCCTGCATTTGAGAAGAGTCGCCGCTGTGGGTGGTCTTAATGCCAACGAAACGTCATCCCCGAATACCCAGATACAAATTGAAAATGAAGAAGACCATGACGGGCAAAGTGCCAGCGAAGATGGACCTATGTCCACTATCGTTGTGCAGTTGTCAACAGAGGTTCGTTGTCCGGAGCCTCAGCCTGGCTCCAGTGAAGCAAATGCCAGGCCTACTCGGAGTTCAATACGGCGATTGAATAAGGCTTCTTCCTACCAGTCTACCTCGGGAAGAGTAACTGGCGGGCTCATAAACACAAAAACTCTTGATACTGTCGGTGGTTGGCTCCAGCGGACTTCCCTGAGCGACGGTGTGGTCAACAGTACTGCGAATACTGCTGCAGCGGATTCGGGCGTATCCAAAGCAACAAAGGCTTTCAATGAAGAGCTTGACCAGAACAATTTGGAAGCGTCAACATCACAAAGATCTGGGAGGGCTTTATCCTCTACGGGCATCCACGGCCAAAGCAGGCTTGACGATTCACAATTTGATTCACCTCTTGTAGGTCAAACAACTCCACGGCGCCAGCTTCGATCGTCTGCTCTTTCAACAACTTCACGGCGTCAGGCTCAAACTTCCTTTCATCAATCTGCAAATAGTTCACAAGGCAAGTCTGGTATACTCCAAGCACAAGAATCTTCTATGGTTCTTCCATCAACGTCGCGTTTGAGCAGCTCGTTGCTTGATTCATCGAATATCACATCACTTTTATTTGAATCAGAGCCCATTACAACGTTCCAAACCAACACATCTATACGTCGCCAACAAGGCCAACGAATTCATAATACATTGATCACAGGCCTCGAAGATATGGCGAGCTCTAGTATTCAGCAGCGCAATGCCATAGAGCTGGATGGCGAGAGTAGCTCTGACCTCTCAGATGTTGACTCTAAGATTGACTTCACCGAAATCGAAGCCGCCTTCCAATTAAATTCAGATGAGCCAGAACTAGCTGTCGAGCAAGAGCCAAGCTCCCCATCCGCAAAGCCTCGATCAGCAGGCCAGAAAAAGCCAGCCTCGAAGGCCATGCAAAAGCAGCAGAAACCGGCCTCCAAGAAACCCCGTGCAAATGCCCCGAAGGAGAAGAATGTGATGCAAAAAGCGGCAGCCCGGGCGAAAGCGGCGACAAGAAAAACGCCCGCAAAACCCAGACTGCCAAAGGCAGCCACTCGGGCATCTGGAAGGAAGAATATAGTAGAGGCTGTAGATAAGGAAGATGATTACCAGCCAGGAAACGGCGTGGGATTTGCCATATCGGAGTCGGAAATGGTGAGTATCAATTCCGCTGTCGAGACATCACGGTCTGACTAACACGGGATATAGGGCCTTCGGGATAGGTCGAAACTGAAGGCACCGGTTACTTACGACGACCGGATTAAGGCCACTGCGGACTTGATGCAAACCCCAGCTGCCAAGACTGGATTAAAAATGGTTGTCCCTGCAAAAAAAACTAGGAAGCCCCGTGGTACGTTTCCTTCTCCTTGTTTTTGCATAGTTCTTGTCATTCTACCGTAGTATACCACGTTGGCCCTTGCTCTTCATTTTCTGTTTTGTTTCTATAACCATGCATCAAGATATTGCACGTTTGAAATTAGGATGTTTTCATTGGGTGGCATCAGGATGAGAATAAAGCAAGTGCAAAGTTGTTGTCACGATGCCACGCAACTCAAAGTCTCATATGCCTCATAAACACAGTATCCTACTTGGGACTAGGCTGTATACCGGCATGGTGCCCAATACCACCAGCCAGGGTCGCACGGGCTTCCACTGCTCTACATAGTAGTCCTACACTAGCTCCACGCTAGCCCCCGGACGGTTGATAGGTCGGCAGAACGGCAGTGCAACAGCCGAAGCGGGAAGCGGTGTACCTCGAACCTGCCTTAATCCCCAGAGCCTCACACACCGACGGTATCGCACCCCCACCTTCTCGTTCATTTCTCGTGTATCCCACCTTCCCACCACTATTTTGTTCGCTTCTCTCTCTTCTCCTACTTCTTTCCTTTCCTCTTTTTCGTCATATCTCTGCCTCTTCGTCTCGTTTTTCTCTCCTGCTTCACCAGTTTGTACTCAATCCGTCCCTCTGTCCCCATATTCTGTCTTTCATAGAGTATGTTTCATATGTATACCTCTGTATACATGTAATTCCCTCTCATCTTTCGCCTTTTAATGCCTCCAAGTCTTTTGCCGTGTGGTGACACTTTTCATCGGAGGTCATAACCAATCTGAATCGTACTTGCGTTTGACGCATTTGATAAATCTCTTGAGCCTAGACGTTCATCACACCTGAGATATCTTCTCTCCGTCTGGCCCTCTTATCTGTCATATTTGGGGATCTCTATTGCCTCGTCCCTTAATTCTACTCTGTTGCATGAGGTATCAATGATGTCTTACTTGGAAGACGACGAGGAACTTGCACGGAAGCTACAGCAAGAGTTCAATGCTAACCCGAGACGCTCAGCTACAAGGGCCTCCGCGACCACATCCAACGTTCAAACTCGTCCAAAAAAGCAGACTACTTCATTGAAACCTTCCACCCCGAGACAGTTAAAGAAACTCCTTCCCAAGAGCACCAAATGCGCAGAATCAAGGCTTTCGCCAAATGACTCTGGATTCTTCAGCGAGGCTGCCTCTACAGCCTCTACAGATGAAGAAGTGCGCAGCGAATTTGCGCCTCCCTCAATAACCTCCTCTGATGCAACCCTGGCCTCTTCTGTTATATCCCCAACTTCGCCCGAAGCAGACGCGGAGGATGAGGTTGACGACGAGCTTTCATTGCCTGAGGTTAGTAATCTTAAATTGCCCTTGGCCTATTCGGATATATTTGCTTTAAGCCATACATGTGCTGGCATATTTATTGTTGTGATATTTAATAATCCTGATATTTTAGATCGCTCAACAAAGAGCGAGAAAAAACCACAGCCATTTCGATACTGGTATTACCGTGAATGATGCAAATGCCAGGACTGACCCTCCCGTGGGCCCCGAACTACTTGAACTCGCCAGAAAGGCACAGGATAATGGCCAGATTGCAGGAAGATGGAATCCTGAAGTTGCCCGATTTGTCGGTGGAATATGGATGGCTCCTGACGTGTGCGATAGGTACGTCGACCGCGCTCTCCTACACTTATTTTCTGACATTATATAGCTGCTGGCAGGATAAGTCCATGAATTGTGATAGAGCATTCCCCTGCTATCATTGTGTCAAAAATGGCAAAACTTGCAATTTGAGAACCGTGATGGTGAGATCGAAGTGCAACACCAATCCGCCACATGATGGGGCTGCGACTTCGCTGCATTTAAACTCTCTCATTATTTCTCAGAATGGCGATGGAACTTGGAATGCAATAAAACAGGCACCTCCTACCACTCGCCCTAAGAAACGAAAGCGGGACGATGCAAATAAGGAAACTACAAAAAGACAGGGCCGACGTAAGGCGCCTCACACATACACCCCTTACCATAAATCAGAGCAAGAAAACTTGCCTGATCCGTATGGCCAGCCGCCGGTGTGGGCTACAAAGCGACAGGAGCTTTGCGAAACATTGCCATATTACAGAGCATATATGTCAGGAGGATATATAAACAACGGCCTCGTCCGTGCATTTCTAATTGATAAGGAAGTTAGAAGACGGGATGTTTTCGATGAAGAAATTATCATAACTCGATGGTAGGCTGGTCATTGCAATTATATTTGATGCGGAACGCTAATTTGTATAGTGGCGGAGGGCGTACACTGGATGAGAAATCTAACATGATGCGCCAAGCAACAGACCAGGAGAAAAGTGCATATGGTCTTGGGCTTAAACGGGCTATGGATATGCGTAGTCCTGTTGCCATAATTGCTGGCAAGTCGCAGCACGCTCCTACTTTGAACATCATCTGATAATTTTCTAGGCCAGGGAAATTCCAAAAGTCCCTCGAAACTTCCGCACTACTACAACGTCCTCGATTGGTTCCACGTTACGGAAGTTTGGGTGGAGAAGGTGGAGGGCTTCAGAACATGGTGCGTGCGAATGGAAAAAATTCGCCTCGACGAGAAATCTTGGTGGGCAAAGGCTGGTTCTGCTCTCCCGAGTCCACACCGCGACCTGGATGCAATAAAGGCAGCGTCGGGAACATGCATTTCTTGCGAAACCACCAGCAAAGTTATCTTTGAACAGGGATGGACTTGCTTGAGGACATATTGCGACAAGTTCTTTATTTTCGGTTCCCCTGTTGACGACACGCAACTCACCTATGCAGAGGCGTTTCTGAACGAGCGCACGGCCTTTCGTGGTAAAGCACCAGGACCATTGGCGCCTCCTCTCGTGACTGAAGCTGATCTGGTCATTACTGGACAACGTGGGACCGAATTTGCGTTCAAGCGAGGGATTGTATGCCCTCTTTGTAAACGCTGCAATCGTCGTCTACAATGGTCAAAGTGGGCTTGTGAGACGGTGAATTGTGGCTTTACTCACTCGTTGCCGTTTAAAATCATGAGCGTAAAGGACACAATGGAGGATATGATGCAGAGCCACGCACAGCACAACTACGAACTCAACTTTGGAATTAAATTTGAGGCAAAAACAATTGGCGCCTATAACGTCTATGAGTATGGCGTTCCAGGCCCGAATGGGAACATTGTAGGCTTTCTCCGGCTTTTCAGGTCAACGGCGGCTATAAACAGGCAGCCTGACGGCCCCGATGACTTATTTCGACTAATGCAAGAGAGCGACTTCGACCTCAGAAGGCGACCTGTTCGCCAAGCGAATACCAGCGGGGAAGTTATCACCAACCACTTCGCAACCAACTGGGGTGCACCATATAAGTTTGTCGTTGCACAGTCGTCCAGAGGATTTAATGAAGCCCCAACGGTAATTGTCAAGGCTTTGAAAAGATTGACGTGGGCTGGTCAACAGACTCTTACAGACGTTGGCGAGCCCTTCCATCCATTCAATGAGCTCCTTTCGATCGGGTATTTTCAGGACTGTACCATAGGATATCACGACGATGGCGAGTCAACTTTAGGTCCGACGGTAGCTACGCTCTCACTTGGTGCCTCAGCGTTGATGTCCCTTCGTCCTAAAGCAAAGGCAGACTTGGGGCCTCCTTCAAAGAACGCTAAGGGCAGTAAAGCTGCTGTTATCCGAGTAACTCTTGAGCACGGCGACATGGTGATAATGCATAGATCGGGAGTCCAGCAGTACTATGAGCATGAGGTTGTACCAAATGGTACTCTTCGATTTGCGTTAACCAGTCGTTATATCCGACCCGAGACACTTGACAATGATGCCCAGAGAGAAGAGGCCAGAATCAAGGGTGCATTGCCTGAAGGCCATGAGCAGTATCAATACAACGGAGACGAGAATCCTATCTTCACAGAAGAAGAGATTGAAAAGTCGAAGAAGGCGGAGAGGCTGAGTACGTTCATGCGAAAGATTAAAGATGCCATGGCAATATACAGCGCTGGCGCCTCTGTGGGCGATGACGATGAGCGTTGCCAGATGCGTGACATTATCGGCGAAGAGATACAGAACCATATGGGTAAATTTGGAAACGGTGGCTTCATCTCTGGGGAGGTTGGCGAGCCGATCCACAACATGGACTCTGGCCGGGGAGTTGACGTGCCCATGGCCAATGCTTCCTAGCCGCTTCTGCGATTCGTTTTTCCAATGACATTCAGGTTTTGGCACGCCATGAAGCGATTCCGATTTCTTACTTTATTACTTTATATCAGATTTGCCCAAGCTAGCGAATATCGATATGCTACTGCTGCGATAGGCGCATCTTTCAACTTTATCAACTTGCACGGAAGGCAGTGGGCGCCGCCACCAAACATTACAATTCAAATTCGACGCAGAAGTTGTACATTAGCATATTTTATGGGGGCGCTTACGACAATATTTTCATATTCTGGGGCGTTGCAATGGGTATTGGGATGGGATGGACACTTGCGCTTATTTTTTGAAACTTTGAGGGAGGAAGGGAGACAGTGGCAGGTCGCTTTATCATTCTTATTGGCACGGGTTCCCTTCATATTTGCCTGGTTGCTCACAATATCTTTTATCGAAAATGGGGCAGGGAATGGATGGATGGATCTTGGAGCGGGTGCGGGCGCAATGTGCTTTGATCACTTGCTGAAATGGGGTTGCTAGATACTTCAGCGAGGAATTTAATAGTGTCGTTGCTTCTGAATGTGTACTAAATGTGACCGATGTAGTGACATCAGTTCGATTCTTAAGCTGCCTTCTAAATGATAAGAATGATATAACTATTTTCTATGTCGAGATTGATTTTCTACATAACATAGGTAAATACTTTCTTTTTGAGCTTGGTATAGAAGATCAGAAAACATGAGACTGAACCAATTGGATGTATTATTCCCGTCTATCTATGCAACCCGCCTTCTACATCTGCTGATGATACGCATCCCAACCCAGCTCCTTCATCTTCACGCCCTTCAGGTCGAGATTCTCTTCCTTTGCAGCCTTCGCATACGCCTCCACCTTCGCCTGCACGCCAGCATCAAACGCCCCCAAAATCCTCGCTGCCAACAGCGCCGCATTAATGCTGTTATTAATCCCCACCGTCGCAACCGGGACGCCTATAATTCACCATTAGCAAAAGCCCCTCATTCAATATCGTGCTAAATACGCACCTCGCGGCATCTGCACAATGCTGTACAAACTATCCACCCCATCCAACGCACTCCCCTTCACAGGAACCCCAATAACAGGCAGCGCCGTATACGCCGCCGCCATACCAGGCAGATGCGCCGCACCCCCCGCAGCAGCGATGATGACTTTGATCCCCCGCCCCGCAGCCGTCGAGCTATACGTAGCCATATACTCCGGCGTCCTGTGTGCAGAGGTAATCTCCACCTCAGGCTCGATACCGAAGTAATCACGCAGCAGCCTCAGCCCCGGAATCAGCGTCTTCAGATCACTGTCCGAACCCATTATCACGCCCACTGTAGGACGGACATTGGGACGCGGAAGTGGCTGCGTGTAGAGGATATTTGATTCTGGGGCAGCGCCGCCGACAAACTCGAGTAGTGGCGCGATCGTGCGCTCCGCCTCGGCCATCGTGCGGGCTGTCACGGTAACGTGGCCCATTTTGCGGCCTGGACGCCCCGCGCCCTTGCCATAGAGGTGTACGCTAGCATTCGGGATTGAGAGCGCGCGCTCTACGACCTGGAGATGTGCCTCTGGCGTCGCTCCGCCGAGGATATTCAGCATGATAGCCGGGTCGCGGATCTCGAGGCTCTGAGCTGGAATGGGCAGGTCGAGGATGGCGCGGAGGTGCGCCTCGAATTGCGAGATCGAGCAGGCTTCGATGGTGTAGTGGCCCGAGTTGTGGATGCGGCATGCGAGTTCGCAGAGGAGGAGGGAGTCGTCCGGGAGGAGGAACATTTCGACGCCGAAGACGCCGAGGCCGTCGAAGGCGGCGACGGTTTTGCGGGCTAGGGCTTGGGCTTGCTGGTTGATTTCGTCAGAGATGGCGCGGGCGGGGGCATAGACGAGTTTGCAGATTGAGTCTTCTTGGACGGTCTCGACGGTGGGGTAGGAGAGAACGCCGTCTTTGGTTTTGACGACGATGACGGCTATTTCCATGCGGAAATTGGCCCATTTCTCGGCGTAGAGTGGGCGGTTCTCGAGAGCTTTGAGGGCTGCGGGGATGTCTGACTTGGTCTTGACGGAGTAGTTACCTGGAGAAAAATATAATGTCAGTTACTAATCTTATAGTAGCTGTGAGTATCTTACCTCTTCCGTCGTATGCTTGCGTCTTCGACTTGAGCATCATTGGGAAGCCAAGCTCCTCTCCGATAGCGGCCAGCTCTTCGGCAGTGTTGTTGCTCAGCTCACGGTAGTCAGCCATTGGGATGTCGAACTTCGACAGATGCTCCTTCTGGTTGAACTTGTCCTGGATTGTGCGAATTGTCTGCCATGTCGGCTCAACCTTGACCTTCGAGGACACTTCCTCAAGGGCATAGGTATCGACATGCTCAATCTCTGTCGTCAGAATGTCGCAATTCTCCGCAAGCCTCCGCATGGATGGTCGGTCAGTGAATGATCCGTTGGCGTGGCCATCGTGGGCGCTGATCTGTTTCGCTGGGGAATTGGGCGCGTCGAGCACGTTGAGTTGGATATTCAATCGGTTTGCCGCTTCCATCATCATGCGCCCCAATTGCCCCCCACCAAGCACGCCCACCGAAGGAGTTGACAGCATTGTAAAGTCGGAGAGGGAAATCTCTCGGGGTGGTATTAATCGGCGGTGTGCCGCAGTGTTCGCAGCAGCTTGTGTGATTGAGAGTCGGCGACACCGTGGTTGGGCTCCAGAGTCGATGAGTCTAACTTCAGTGCCGCAGTTGGATATTTTTCTTATCGGAGCATGTCGCGCATTATCGGATGGAGCTAGCCAATACCCAGGGCGGTGTGCGTGGCTGCCATTGCAAGCTAGCTTTTTCAGTTTAGCGCATGGCCGGCAAATTGTTGACCCCGCCCCCGCCGCCGACGACAACATCCTGGTTTCTCGTACAGCTATGAGCGCCTCAGGTGATCACTTCCAACATGTTGGAATAGCTCTAACGGTGTAAACGTAGCTGGCGACTCTTTGTCGCCAACAGTAAGGCATACACTCGTGCCTCTTTATTATACATACAACTACTGTCCCTAATAAGTATTGGCCTGATACCTACCTCTATCTATACCATCAACTGTGTCCCAAAATGGGAAGCTCTCCTCCTCCTACTTCCGGGTTCCCTTTCGTTGGTCCTACCTTTATGCCTCCTCCCCCGCCGCCGGGGGTTTCCATACCCATCCCCCAGAACAAACCCCCACTTGCGGTGTTGTTAAAGAGTGGGGGAAAATATCCCCCGGAGTTTCAAGCGCAGCTTCAGAAACCCAGTACAAATACCCAGCCTGCTCTTGATCATACTGAATACTGAAATTTGGTGCTGTAGACTCTACTATCCTTTCTCAAATCCGTGGGCGTATAGTTGAGCTCTGTGGTATGCATTGGACAGGCTGTATTTTCCTATTGCCTGATCTGTATGCCTACGGTTTATATGAAAGCCGGCTAACAAACCCTGCAGATGATAATACAGTCATTAAGTCTGGGAGTGACATCCAAATCGATGAAATTAACGCCCTTCGAGTTGCAAGAGAGCTTCAGCTCCCTGTGCCAGAAGTTTACGAGGCTCACCCGCTGCCAACCATGGGAGCCAGCATCCATATGAGCTATATTCCTGGGGAGACTTTAGAAGTAGCTTGGCCGACTATGAGCCCCGATCAGAAGCAGGGTATTGCGCTTCAGCTACGCGCTATTGTTGACAAGATGGGCTCTCTCCCATCGGATGATAACGCATTCCGCTCCTGTGGTGGCGGTATGATACGAGACATGCGAAGTAGGATAATTTCTACTACCGTTTAATATCACGCTTCTTCCTTTCCTTGTTGGTTGTACCTCGAGTTAATTCTCAGAAGCTCTCTACTCTCCATGATTTGCATTACTAGCTTTTTGGGCCTTTATTCCTAACTATTAGAATTAGGCTACACCACATACTCGGGCGGGCCATTTTTAGATGAGCCAATACTCAGGAAACCACCCAGCAATTTCCCAGTCTATAAGCCCAGTAATCTTATTATCTTGCACAATTATGTTACGCGGTGATAAATGGCCATGAGTCAAGACTGCCCGATGGTCGCAGCGTAGACGCGCTCTTAGCCCTTCCCGTATTACTTTCGGAGTAGACTTCGCGATGTCCATAACAAAATCATTAAAGCTCTGGAATATGTTAAATTTTTTCACCGACCTTGTATACATAAAGACTGGTTCGACTACGCATCGGACATCTTTTCGGAGCCATACGTCGAAGATCTTATAATTTATGAGGGCATACATCGTTGGCTACGTCCTTAATGCAAGTAGTTTTAGATATATTAATGCATTAAATGAATATAGACGAGAAATTGACATAGTAAAGAGTGCGAGATATTTAGTCTATCGGTATATTCATTACAGAAAAATACTCGTTTTTAAATATAATTAATCCGCCTGATCCTCATCTTTTTGCCTCAGCGATTGCACCGACCATCCCACCCAGAGTCGTATCCACCCGCGCTTATTGGGACGACAGCTCTCGGGGAAACACCGGCGGACGACGGGAAACGTCATTGCTATATTCTTCAAGAGACTTTAGTTTGATTACAAACAGCTTTGATTACAAACGCTGGCACGTTCGGATTGCGTTTACTGAACATAAACATAAAACAGTAATCAATAATTGCGATATAAGGAAATATATAATACGCAGCCGTATCCCTCGGCACCGGTAACATCATAACGAGTAACCCCTCCATTGCGACCGAAACACCCAACAGAGTAGTACCCCGCGTATAACCCTGTGACCAAATATCAAACCAGAATGTCTATTCCAGCAACCAACGGCAAGGTCAT
Organism: Pseudogymnoascus sp. VKM F-4516 (FW-969); assembly: GCA_000750815.1. Lineage (NCBI taxonomy): Eukaryota > Fungi > Ascomycota > Leotiomycetes > Thelebolales > Thelebolaceae > Pseudogymnoascus > Pseudogymnoascus sp. VKM F-4516 (FW-969). Next base: position 68,562 of record JPJZ01001225.1, on the reverse strand, counting down.
ACTCATTACGGGTATTAATGGCTACATTGCCTCGAAAATTGGCCTCGACGCGCTGAGCCGAGGCTATTCAGTCCGTGGAACCTCTCGCTCCGTCGCCAGCACCCACGACCTGGTCGCAGGGCCGTACGCCCCATACGCTGACCGCGTCGAAATATTTGAAGTTCCTGATATAACGGCGCCAAAGGCATTCGATGCAGCAGTCAAGGGTTCGTTTTGGTAGCATTCGTGCCATCTTGCACCCCATCACGTGAATTAAACTGACTGAGTCACAGGCGTGCATGGCATCTTCCACGTTGCCTCTCCCGTGAACTTTGCCCTTACCACATGGGATGCGACCGTGGTCCCAGCTATTGGTGGCACAAATACCCTCCTCACTTCGGCGTTGGAGCAGGCCGGCCCACAGCTTGAGGCCGTGGTAGTCACATCGTCCGTTGCCGCACTATGGAACAAGGGAAACCCAGAGGGATATGTAACCACGGAGGCCGATGAGAACACTTGGGCGATTAAGGCAGCTAAGAATGTAGACGCAGATGGGATTCCAGAAGCACAGCGGGGTGGAATCATGTACTCAGCATCGAAGGCTGCAGCTCTTCAGGCCGTTCATGAGTTCAGAGACACTCAGAAGGTAGGACCTGCTATATTTAACTCAGGCATTCACCACTAACTTTATCACTACAGCCACCATTTTCCGTCATCACAATCCACCCCTCCATTGTCATAGGTCCCCCAGTCCTCGTCCCTTCGTCACCATCCAAGCTCAACGAGACCCTTAAGCCACTCTACGCCATTTTCGCCGGCCTAACCGGCATTCTCCCAGCAAGATACGGCTCCGGCGCCACCATCGACGTCCGCGACGTCTCCCGGATTCATCTCTGGGCATATGAGAACCACAAAATCACAAACGGCCAGAAGTACATCGCCAGCAGCGGCATCGGCCCTAACCAAGCCATCGCCGACATCCTGCGGGCGGAGTACCCCGAGCGCAAGAATATCCCGGTCGGTGAGCCCGAGACGGGTTATGCGTTTAAGAAGGATGCGAGTGGCAAGATTGTCGAGGTCACTCACTTTCCTGGCACGTCGCGCATTTCGGGGCAGAAGGCGGTGGAGGCGACGGGGAGGGAGTGGATCGGCTTTCCCCAGAGTATTTTGGATACAGCCAAGGCCTTGGAAAGCTTAAATGGGGGGGACTAAAAGGCTTAGCGATGAGGCTACAGACGTAGATATAGAACATTATTAAATATAAAGGTTTCAATGATATAAAATAGTAAGGATGGAGCCTAAAAATCCAAAGAGTGACTGTGCATGATTGTGGTATTCGTAGTAACCGTAGCTCAAGTAAATTTGTGGAATCGCCCACCCCCCACAACCGACAATTCAGTTACTTAAAAATATTACTGGAGATGAATAATATCACTCTAAATCGCCAACACACTCTCTCTTCGCATTTTTGGGCGTACGAGTTGTAATCACGCCGATAATTCAAATCAAACGATAATTAATGGGTTACTTTACTGGTTTAATTGCCGTCATGCCTGAACCAACATCTCCAACACTTTCGGTCCACCTGCCATATGTAGGTCTGCCTCCTTCTCACCATAAACCATACCTGGCACAACTGGATCTTGATGCTTCGTCATCTTGAATCCAAAGTATTCAAATGCGCCCGCGTCGTCGTCTAGAACTTCAACCGATAAATCCCACACGCCTTCCCGCGCAAGCAACGGCTTCATAAAGTGCGGCTGTCTGTACGTGATGTAGAGCCACTCGCCACCAGGCTCCAACACTCGAGCAACCTGCAATAATTAGCCTCCTCGCTGTGGCATCGGAGAGGGTTTATTCTACCTCGTCTACATATTGGCCCACATTTCTTCGCACGTCCTCAGGCGGGTCCCATAATGAGCCGTGGATCATTGCGTCCATTGTACCTTTGTCGATGGCCACGTTAACTGATCTGTCCGGCAACTCTAGCTGGCGGATGTCCATGACGCGCCATTCGGTGTTCAGGTCTGAATACTTTGCTGCCATGGCTTCAATGACTACCGGGGAGAAATCAACGCTAGTCTGATTCGTGTATCCCAGGTTGTAAAGGTCTGCTGTCAGAGTCTGGGGTTGTCGCGCATGTTAACATTTGAATGTCCTGTTTGAGTAAAAAAAACAAGACTGGGGAATTGAGAACATACACTATTCCCGCATCCCAGATGCAATATATGACACTCATTAGACGGGGATGGAAGATGTTTCGCAAGGAAAGCGCGCAGCTTCCCAAAGTCACGAAACCATTCAAAGGATCCAAGGGCTCGCCCTGCTTCATCTCTTTCTCCAAGACATAGCGCTGGTTCCAGTATTCAGGATGAGTTAGCTCAATAAGCTCCTCCTCTTTGGCCATGAAGCAGAGCTGGTCTCTGGGCAGACGAAAGAGATGTACAGTGTATGTGAATCAGCTGATAACCCGGGGTATTGAGTGTATAGTGAGAACAAATAGCCAGTAATCAAAAGTAGTGGACTCGTAAGACCCTAGACAAACTCAAGTTGGGCTAGTGGCTTGTAGTTGTGAGATGGCCGCGATCTGGCGTAATCAACTCAAATCTTATTTTTTTCTTGCGGCTGACAACTACGGACAGGGCAGAGTTGAGGTATTTTGTGGTAGATATCCACAAATAACTTTCTGTGCGGGTAGCCACCCGGTCTAACTTCTGCGGGAAGTCACTCACACCTCCCCAGATCCATGACACGTTCATCATTGGATCAGCACGTGCACCAGGGGTTTCAATTATAAAGAACTCGAAATAATCTCTTTGACAGCTTCAGAAAAAAGTACATTGGTTAAGTGATAATTCTGGCCGAACAGCCCATATGCTATGGGATATTGGACCTACGGGCCTTGGGAATTGTTCTCATCGGCGCTGCGACACTACAATGAAGCGACGACTATAGGCCGCCGAAGTAGAATCAGTCGGCACACTCGAGAGCCCCCAGCCACTCTACAATGCCATAGCTCCAGCACGCGAAACTAGACAGTATACATAACAATGCTCTATTTCAAATCTAATTATCTCCTATTATCACCCATTATGATGAGGAACGCCATCCCCTGGCCCCGCCTTAACTTTGCTGCTTTATGAGTCTTCCGAAAACCCCCATATGTTTGTGGCCGTCGGCGCAAATAATCCCCTTGAAACTAACCAAACGGCCAGCCCACCAAAGTTTGGAGAGTTTTATGGAAACAGAGTCTCATCATGACATTTTCATAGCAAACCGTTGAAGTTGCCTTGCCAGCGTCATTTACGAAAATGACATACCCATTGCCCCGTCATGAAGGCAAGCCTGGCCTTTTACGTTTAAATGAACCGCACTTCCACGTTTCCAGGCGGGCAAAGCTCTCGATACTCATCCTAAATATCCAAGGCTAGAATGAGTAACCATATAGCCAGTTGTGAATTGAACCTCAGCGTATCTATCGATCACAATGTCTTGTCACTTCCAACCTTATGGGGCCAGCTGTGCATGCGATCCGGATTCACCGAAAGAATACGAAAGTTTTGGTCCCTACCATACCAGCTACTATTCGAATGCCCATCGATCACATGGCGATGGTTCGGACTCACATTGGAATGTTCGCCAATCTTACGGCGACAGCGCCGACTACCATTCGAATGCCTACCAGTCCTTTGCTGACGACGCCAACTACCACTCAGACATGTACCATTCCTTTGACCACGGCACCGGCTTACCGAGCTTCGGACAACGTTTTGATGGTAGCGCACAATTTCCTTGCTCATCATATGGAACTTATTGCGAGTATCCTCAACAGTACGAGCCCTATCCAAGTCCTTATCCTGCGCCCCCGGCACAACATGCACAGCCATATAACTGCACTTACCAAGACTTTGATGGTTACGCTGGTGGCTTCTGTACGGACGACATGTCATCTGATGGTTACTACATGCCGAGCTACTATGAGTATCTTTGGCCGTCTGTGATGATTGAAACTGTGGAGAATGTGGAGGAGTTCACAATGAAACGGGAGACCAGGCCTATGGCCGAAGTCAAGATTAGAGGGCCGCGGAAAAGAGCTGGTGGGAGGCGTGGAAGGGAGTATTATGGATCGTATGGGATGGGTGGATGCGGCATGATGTAGTCTAGAGAGGCGTAATAAGTATGTCCAAGAGGATGATTTTCGTATTTTTACCAACGATTTATTGCGATATAGCATAATCCAAAGTATATACGTCAAATTACGTGAAATCTAACATGAGGCTTATGTGGTCTTAGGGAAGCTAACGGAGAAGTTACCGCAGGAACATATCCCACTCGTATAGAATAGGCATCTAACAGAACCCGCTCTGTGCTCTCGCCAAGCCTGCTCGGTCCAATCATCTTGAACTAATGTTATTTTGAGTAAATTTGCTTCGCTCCCTTCATATCCATTTTGGTCTCAGCTACTGGGTGATAATAACGCAAACTATGGAAGGGGGAAACGATATCGAGCGCAACGCTGTCATGGTGTATGAGTACCTCCGCATGGGCATACGTCTCCAGCCTGCCGACGCCATATTTGCCCTCTGCAGTCTCGACACGAGAGTTGCCGAGAGAGCAGCACAGCTTTTCCTCGATGGCTACGGCTCCTATCTGATCTTCTCTGGAGATGTGGGTAAGCTGACAGCGGGCCGCTTTGCCAAGCCAGAGGCCCAAGTTTTCGCCGACATTGCTAGATCGATGGGCGTACCTGACGATCGCATCATCGTTGAGAGCAAAGCGACCAACACAGGAGAGAACGTTCGTTTCACTCATTCCCTGCTGCAGCAAATCGGCAGCAATCCACGATCATTCATCCTTGTGCAGAAACCTTATATGGAACGCCGGACTTATGCCACTTTTGTGAAGCAGTGGCCCGATCCCAAGGTCACCTTCACAGTCACTTCGCCTCAACTTAGTTTTTCAGAGTACCCAGACGCAGAGAACCCACGCGACCTCGTTATTAGCATTATGGTTGGTGACTTGGTCCGGATACGCGACTATCCAGCGAAAGGCTTCCAGATTCCTCAGGATATTCCTGCCGACGTGTGGGCTGCTGGTCAAAAACTGATTGCCGACGGATTCGGTAATCACCTGCCATAGTTCTGGCCAGCTTCATGACTATAATAATTCAAGCCAAAATACGCTAGGTGGGGTGTCGAGCCGGTTGGGGGACAGCGCTATTCTGGGAGTATGCATTAGATAGGAATTGACATGTAGCAGGGGGAGAAAAATGGGCAAGAATAGTGTGCTCAAATTTAACAACTAGGGAGATGAAGCTGCTTATCCCATTCTCTAGTTTTTCCACACCTAAAATTCTTTATCTGCACTATCTACATTATGCAACATATTTTGAGCTTGTAGTTCCCGTAATCGCCTATCCCAGAAAACATGTCGAAAGACCACTCATGTTTCAGACAGTAAGCCCAGCGCTGAGCCCCAAAGTCCTCGATATCAAAAAAGGTACCCGGAAAGTGGCCGTCATAAAGTGGCCTGCCTCGGCTGACCACGGCTGCACTGAAACTGCGCTCTCCTAATGCATCATACATAGCATAAGCCTCTTCAAATAGCCCATTTTTCTGAAGTTTGACTATCTATGCAACGTTACCCCTTATCTCTTACTCCGAGCTCCGATTCACAAGATTGGAGTGTGTATTATTAGAGTGTGAACTATCGGAGTGTAAACTATCGGAATGTGAACTGTCGGAGTGTGAACTAGTGGAGAATGATCGGCGGGAGACTAAGGAAGCGGGACAATGCCAATCAGCCAATATTGCAAGGTATCCCAATAGTGATATGAACCTTTTAGAGTTAGCGTAGAACGTCGAGCATGCATCAGAGTTTCATAATTTCGGAGCGGAGAAAAGAATGCTTCGATCCGTATATTGAGCTTCAGTTTTTATTTCCCGTCCATTATTATGGGGCATAACGCCACAATCAGGAACCAAATGGCTCCTCTACAGAGCTTATCCCAGAGCTTACCCCGGACTTATGCACACAGATAGATAGGGCGGATGTTATAATCTATTATTACCTTCGTGAAATGAGGGGTTAATAAGCTTTGCTAGTGGGAAGTGCTTCCTACACCCTACTTATATATGGCTGCTGTTAAACCCGAAAAGTCTCAATCCTATCCCGTAGGTTTAGTAGACATATTCTAAGCCACCAGTCCCTAACAGCTCAGGCATCAGCCAACATGAAACTGTTCAGCATCCTTGTTTCCACGAGCCTCGTGCTTATCCAGACGACAGCAACCCCCACTGCTGACCAGGGCGCCAACCATGCCAACCAGGGCAGCGTACTTCGCTACGGTACCCCGGAGTCGGTGGGCATGGATCCCCTGCCTCTCCAAGAAATGGTTGCCAACTTGACGGGATACACCACCGCGGCTAACTATGGTCGATTTTCTTTCAATGTGATCAAGCCAATCGAGCCTGGTGGAACTGTTCTTGTCGGCCGCAAGAATACCATTGTGAGCGCCTTTGCGTTCGGCAAGAAGAATCTGTATGCGGACTCTAATGGAACGTTGCTACCGCCGCATCTACAAGAGGCGGCGGACCTCGACACCGTTTACGATATGGCCAGCTTGACTAAGATCTTTACCACCGTCGCAACTTTGCGCGAGATAGATTCGGGGAAGTTGAAACTAAATGCAACGGTGGCAACATACGTGCCCGAGTACGCGGTAAACGGCAAAGCAAACATCACCCTCCTGATGCTGCTCACTCATACCAGTGGCTTCGATGCCGATCCCGCACCCTCTTTATGTTCTAGCGAATACCCGACGTACGACAAGAAAATAGAGGCTATCATCACCCAAGGATTGATAAATTCGCCGGGAAGCAAGTTCCTATACTCCGACCTGAACTTTATGTCCTTGATGATTATTCTCGAGAGGGTAACCAAGAAGCCCCTCGAAAAACTAATCGCAGAGTTCACCTCGCCCTTAGGCATGCACAGCACTTTTTTCAATCGAGGGAATGTGGAGGGCCCGAAAAACCCGTTTTACTGGCGGTCGGCAGCACAGGAGTTTCAAATAGAAGTTCTCGGCGATAGCGAGCCCCAGCGTCCCCAGCCAGTTCGAGGGAGCGTTCACGATGAGAACGCGTATTGTATGGACGGAGTGTGTGGCCATGCCGGCCTCTTCTCCACTGTTAGGGATACTGCGGTGCTCTGTCAAATGATCTTGAACAACGGCACGTACGGTGGACGAAGAATTCTCTCACAGGAATCGGTCGATAACCTCTTTACCAACTTCAATGCCCGATTCAATAATATCAACGATGATCATGGCCTCGGCTTAGAGCTCAATCAATATTACACTGCCGGGCCCTTGGCCTCATTACAGACGGCCTCGCACACTGGATTCACTGGCACTAGCATGGTCATCGACCGTGCCCATAACACTTTCTACCTGCACTTCTCTAACCGTGTCCATCCTAGCCGGACATGGAGTAGTAATAACATTGTTCGAGAGGCTCTAGGCTATTGGGTTGCGAAGGGTTTACGACTCGATGTCCAGTTTCCGACTCTATCTTAGGTCTTATTTTTTATAGTGTTTATAGTATGCACTTTAATCTTTAACCTTTTACACTCTGGTGGTTGTTCTAATAAAATTCTTAAACTTTATAGCTTCTTTGTAATGGAAGGGCATTTCCAACTTTGGTCTGCCACAAATGATCTTGGTAAATTTATGTACATTGTGGTATAAAGCAACCTTGGACGGATGTCGAAAGACCTCCGCTAAGCGCCTGTAATTACACTATATATGTTCCGGTCTAGCCGTGAGCTGGGCCGGAACAGATGCAATAAATGAGAGTAGAAGCTCTCTAAATTTTGGTGGATGTGGTGCATGGCTAGATTCCTTGCGAGGCTAGAAGAATGTAGCTAGAGTTAAAGAGGAACGCTGTGTATTTCCGTCTTGAACTTGCTTTTTCTTATAGTGTGCGTGTATTACTAGATGTTGTGTCTTTAAATATCCCAAAGATTACTCGTTATCTGCATCTTTACAGGTTGTGACGGTGTTTATGTACATTGTGGCTGCAAGCACTTAAATAAAATTCCTGGAGGCGCATTATTAAAAATAGTACGAGAGTATAGACCCTTTACAAGAGAATTAAGTCAGAATCTAATAACGGTTAGTCTTAAGACAATATAGCCATGCGTATAAATGGTAGGGGTAAGGGTAACTCTTTAGAGGTATTCTCATATTCGTCCAGGCCGTCTAGGGGCAGCGGTGACAGCGAAGACTCACTCATATTGGCGATGGCACGTATTAAAGCGATATTTGTCACTGGAAACAGATGATGCAGCCCAATGTAGAAATGTAGGGCTCATAGAGACCTTACTGACATTGCTAGATGCGGATTAAATTTGAATAAATGCTTCTTTTAAAGGTGGAAGACAAACGACTGCTTTACACCACTACAACTAACATAAGATCAATACCCCTTAAATGCAAGACCCTCTCCGAGAATTATTCGGCGGTTTCTGGCTTGGTATCCGCATCCACAATAGCTCCTATCGCAGGAGTTGTCTCTGTCACTGTCCAGACAGTCGGTAAAGCGATTGCCAGCGCACCCATGGCTAAACCCCAGTTCATCGCCAACTGTGTCATACTAGACACGTGCAACGCGTTTATTCTCCAAGCCATAGCTCCACCAGTAGACTGGAAGGTTTTGTAGGCTCCGACAAGCACAGCCGCTCTTGTCGTGGAGTTTGATTCTGTCCCAATCAACCAGTAGCAGTAGCCTTGCCATAAAGCATCATAGGCACCGTAGAAGATATAGAGGAGCATTGGCCCGGCAGCAATAGAACCCTGCATGTAATCGACATCTTGCTTGTGGCCAGCGGCCACACGACGATCTTCCCACTTCTGGAAAGCGTACCCACCGCCCCAGATCGCCATGCCAGTAACAACCAAGAAGGCCCAGCCGAGTTTGGCTCTTGCCGGCCGCGCAAGGAATGGGAGATCAAGGACAGCACCAATGAGCAATCCTCCGATCATCTGCGCTATCCAGTACAGAGAGCCGTTTAGGGACCGAGAGCGGATGTTGAAAGTCAAACCGTTGACATCGTTTTGCTGGTAGGAGTAAAATACATTGGCGCAGAAAAACAGCGGAAGCATGCATGCTACACGCCATGAGCTCATTGTGCTAATGGCTAGCTTTATGGTGTCTTTGAAAGTGTGTTTTTCGGTCTCAACGGCAGCATGAAGCTGGGCCAGCTTAATGCGAGATGGAGGACAGATAAAAATACCAAGAAACCAGCCAAAAAGCATAATTACCATTAGTGCGATGTAGGTCGAGTCCGATACGGTTCCCACCTTAGAGTGGAAGTTCAGGCCGAATGCCGCGAGCGAACCAACACCACCTCCAAGGTTGAAGATGATCCAGAAGACTGCAATCGCACGGCCTTTTTGAGACTCTGCGACGTAGGTGGTCATGATAGCTCCTTGAACAACCCATAACATAGATGCACCAATACCCAAGATAGCACCCGAGGCGATAACAAACGAGCCATTCTCGTGGTCTGCGTCTTATTAGTAATTTCAAAGACGGAGAATAGGGAGGCATACTGTTAAAGTTCAATAGACTGCCACTATACAGTGCATACGTCCAGCCACCGAGAAGAAAACAGACTCGTGGACCAACCCAGGAGAACAGGGGCCCTACGATAAACAGGGCAGTAGCGGCAGTGGCCGACAAAAGAGCAACAGTAGCATTGGCTGCAACTGTTGGGTCAACTTGACCTGATCCTCCTAAACCACCCAGGGCATTGTACATCTGATATAAAATTAGTTCTGAAGTTAACATCAGCATTGGGGTGGGGAGAGTTTACCCCTGGGCAACAGAAGCATATCACACTGATTAAAACAATTTGCGTCCATGGATGGGCAGAAAAGTCTTTGAGACGATTTTGTTTCGAAGTGCCGCCTTCGATGTCTACCTGATGAGGCTCACCAACTTGAGTGTCTATAGTATGTTCTTGACCCATGGTGAAAGTATGATCTGAAAAGTCAAGTTGCGCCGATAATGCATGAACACCGTTTGCGAGCGAGACTTTAACATCCAATTTGTGAGCGGAATTCGGAGCGGAATCGGACCAAGGTCTTTCGCCCCGTACCAAAGCTTCCTACTTTGTCCGGATTCTGGACTCTGGGCGATAAGACCACAGTGCCTTAAGGTGATTATATTGGCAACTAGGTAGAAGTGGGAAGAATTGTCAATATTTCCCCACGGGGAAATATGATATTCGGACCAGGGGAGCTGTTTTAGCGATACCCGTAGCTTCGCTTCCCCACATTTTCGGATCGGAGCTCGGAGTAAGAATTACCAGCAACGTTACACGGATCTTCAGAAAATACAGCTTTTTTTGGAGCCGCGTAGATCCACTTATTTGGTTTGGTACTGTCTTTGATCTAGGCAGAGCTGGGGCCATCTGGATATCATAAGTCGGAGTATATCTCAGCGGCGATTGTCATCGCTTCTCGAATATATATCTCACATGTCCTCTTGAACGAATTGTCGTTTAGGGCTCAAAAAAGTCCTTGGTATCCATTCCAGGACGTGAAAAATGCCATCGACAATCCAGTTAGAAGGGTTGCAAACCGAAGAGAGGAATCCCGTTAGTGGTAATATTGATCAAGTCAGTACGCTGGAACTCTGCCAGATTATCAATAACGAAGATGCCACCGTCGCGTTAGCTGTGCAAAAGTGCCTGCCTATTATAGCACAGGCAATTGATGGCCTAGCAGGCCCGGTTCGGAAGGGAGGAAGAGTTGTATATGTTGGTGCCGGAACCAGTGGAAGGTATTGTGACTTGGATTACGTGAGAAAAGATTGGACGCTGACAGAAATCAAGGTTGGGCGTTCTCGACGCGTCAGAAATTCCTCCAACATTTTCTGCATCAAGCAAACAATTTGTGTCATTGATTGCAGGAGGAGACGTTGCTCTACGCTATGCCCAGGAAGGCGCTGAGGATGATGTTGTGGGGGCTGTGGAAGACCTAAAGGCTCTAAATTTGGACCCGGCCCTCGACTCTTTGATTGGAATCGCAGCCTCTGGCCGAACTCCATATGTATTAAGATGCTTGTCGTACGCAAAGACTTTGGGATGCACGACAGTTGGAATCTCATGCTCTGATCCGTCCGCGATGAGCACCAGTGGAAATGTGGATCACATGATCACAGTTGTCACTGGTCCGGAAGTGGTGACAGGCAGCACGCGAATGAAGGCCGGCACAGCTACTAAGTTAGTTTTGAATATGTTGAGTACTGGGTTAATGATCAAAACGGGAAAGACGTATGGAAACATGGTAAGAATCTCCCGTACAGAGTTGACTGGACAAATTGTGACTCTATATAGATGATCGACCTAAAATCCTCAAACAAAAAGTTGCAGCAGAGATCAAGAAATATCATCCGCACTATCTGTGGCCCTTCATGTCCGACTTCAGACGGAGAGTTAGATGGCGTTATCACGGCTTGCAATGGGAGCGTCAAGCTTGCGGTGGCAACAATTCTACTTCAAGCTACGGCGGACGACGCCGCAAGACGATTAGAAATAAACCATGGCGTTCTTTCTGACGTATTGAAACACTCAAAAATCGATCAGATAAGCTCAACAAAGGTAGAATGTAACTCGGACGGCCCGTTTGTATTATGCGTGGATGGAGGTGGCAGCAAATGTGCCGCAATATTGCTGGGGAAAGATGGAGAAGAGGGAAGGGGCGAGGCTGGCGGATGCAATGTGTAGGAAAGACTTCCAGAATATAGAACAATATAGGGACTAACGTCTGAATAGATCTAACGTTGGGACCGAGGCAGCAATTTCATCCATTTTGCTTGCCATCCAACGAGCCGTTGATTCATGTCCAGCGACACGGGGCAAACCAATTCAAACTATTAATTTTAAAGCGGTCTGGGTTGGATTGGCAGGGTATGACCGACCCGAAGTTGCTGGAAGCGTTGACTCAGCACTTACCGAGTTGTTAAATCGTCCTAAAGGTGAAGGCCTCAAGATTTCGACTGACATTGAACTTCTCGTAACCCCATTCGCAAATGAGCATCATCTGGACTCAGCAATTGTTCTCGTGGCCGGAACAGGATCGATAGCAATGAGCTATAAACGAGATGAAGATCGATTCGTACGGACTGGGAGGGCTGGAGGATGGGGTCACTTACTCGGAGACGATGGGTCTGGTTATGGTATAGGTCGTGAAGGATTGAGGGTCGCTCTAGGAACAGCTGATGAACTTCCTCTGAGGCCAACAAATGTCGAAACAAATGGACAAACGAATGAACATACAAACGGCGGAACAAACGGCGAAACGATTGAAGTGGTGGATCCCCTTGCACAAAAGATTTTCGAACATTTCAAGCTGACCGAGTCTGGTCAACAAGCATACCTGCTAAATAGAATCTTAGCAAAAGAACTCCACGACGAGGAACATGCGTCGACCTCGACAAGAAGGATTGCCGACGTTGCCAGAGTTGTTCTCGATGCAAGCCCTCAAAGCAACAAGGCGAGAGCTATACTTGAGTCTGGTATTAAATCGCTTGTTCGGATATTGACGACTCTAGTGAGGCGTGGAGATCTCGATGTCTCGAAATCGTGGCTGATTCTCGCCGGAGGCCTGATGCAGAACGACACTTACCACCAAATGCTTTTAGATGAATTGTTGTCCATTAATGGGAAGTTTGACTCTATTCAGGCTGTCAACCACCCAGCTCTGGATGGCGCTCAGTTCTTGCTGCGTCAACTATGAAACGAATCTGATAAGTGCTTAGATTTGGCATAGAGGTAAAATAGTAGCCTATACCTCGAAGTTACTACTTCTGCGAGGAGTCGAGTTTGGGAGACTCTACCAAGATTCTGAGCGGCTCTTAAACCTCGAGATCAACATTTTAACAGATCAACATTTGAACATTAGAATAAATGAGAACCCAAGCGGAAAGCAGAGTTATAGACGAGGCTCGGGGAAGGTTGGGAAAGAACAAGCCAAGCGAAAGATTACCTGACAAGGACTGTATTATGTTCTTTGATAGAAATATCTCGGTACAATATTGATTTAAATAGATAGCAAGTAGAATAGAATAGATATAGAGCTATAAGAGTAAAGGAAATTGCCACAGATATTAATACGAAAGAGAGAATCCTAAAGCTCTATAATGAACACTAAAGCCTGAGATATCTTATCCTATTGATAGACAGAGGAATGTATCGCCACATTTCAAAGATTTGAGCGCAGCGGCAAGTGCAAAGGCTAGTATAAGGGAGGCGCTTCATATTATACCATTTATGGTCATAGATGGGCAACTACAGGTAAGGGCTAGAAAACCCTCGACAACATAAGGGTTGCGTGGGGTTAGGCGTGACGGAGTGGGATTTCGAGTACTTTAACAGGGCTGACGAGGATGGCAATGAATGGAAGATGTATTTCTACACTCTTGTTTGGGTTTGAGCGAGATGCTTTAAGAATAACAAGGTTGTTATAGGTGCTGGTGGGCTTATAGATGGATGCGCAGTAAATGATTAGTAAGAGCTTTCAAATGTAGTTTATACTCTAGTTTAGTATGAGACAATATGGGATATAGTAGAACCTAGCTATAAGCATAACTTAGAAGACATAATTTCTCCTCGCAATTAGCAAAGTTAGTATGCTATAGAATATCTTAGTCGCCGGATAGAGCCGTTCCCCCAAGGCTTCTAGGGCATCTCTCAGCTTTGCAGCTATCATAGGCAAGCCAAACATCATAGACACGCTACTTGCAGTCAAGAAGGCACATCCATGCGCGGGAAGGAGTATGCGAGACATCTATTTCCCTTGGTAAACTTCGCCATGTAAGTTAAACATAAGTTGACTATCACGAAGTTCTACTCTAGTTAACTTATGTGATATTTCTATATTTTTAGTTGCATGAATGTCGTCAATCTGCTTTGTGCTGGGAGCAATTAGGCGATACGGGGATGGATACACAACCAAAACCGTGTGATAATCTCCGACTACCATAATCAAACTGTACTATGAGGTTTCTTGTTCTAGCACGTAGAACAAGAAACCTCACAGTACAGTATATAGATCTAATTGAACGATTGAATTGCTACACTATTCTATGGGGTTTCGTACAGTACTGTATATGTAGAGCCCGGGGGTGACCCCCAAAACCCTGAATAATCGCTAGCTGAGCAACCCAGAGCCCAGGGAGTGGACGCCGTGACTGGGACATCCTTCGGTTACAGGGGCCACCTCCCTCCAACACTTTATGTTACAGTACAGCTACGGCCCGATGGTGCTCCGAATGACACTCCAATACTAACTTGACTTATAAAATATATAACAAACTATAAAACCTGACTTCACTAGAAAATATATAAAAAACTACTTCGCCGTCGATAAGCGTCAACTCTGAATCCTCACTGTGAATCCTCGCACTGATCTTGCAAGATGACTGGTCTGAAAGCCTGGGTTCAACGAAAGCTGAAGAAGCTACCGCATCGCACTCGAGATCCAAATCCACAGGGTGAGGATGCACACACATGCCCCAAGGCCTCCCCGTCCTCCCAAACTCCTTCCAGCGCCTGTCTCTCGAGCCATTGCCGTCTTCAAGCCCTTTCTTCCAAAAACTGCCCTTGGAAATCCACCGCAAGATATACTTGGCAGCGTTTGGAAACCGCACTTTGCACGTTGATCTCCAATACAGGAAGCCATATGTTCCGGGCCCGTGGCACGCGTTGCTCTCTAAAAAACCGGACGATTACGTCGAGTCAGCCCCGGAGTCGTGGCGCTGGTGGAGCTGTGTCTGTCATCGGAATACGCTTTGCACCAATCAGCTCTACAACGACACCTGCACTTGTGGTGCTGGATACTGCATAGGCCGTGAGGGAAGGGTTGTACGTGATGAAACAAACCTGCGTCTTGAATGTTTTGTCGGAGTGATGGGGTGGTTTACATCGTGTCGCCAGGCGTAAGTTGCGTCTATCTCGTCTACACGGAGTATTCATAATTCTATACTAATTTGATTGACAGGTTCATTGAAGCAGTTGATGTTCTATACTCAACTAATACAATGTTTATTCACAGCGTTACGCTGTCTACATACATCTCGAGATTGTTACCTCCCCACAATCTGGCCAAGATAACGTCTCTGGAATTCTTATGGGAGATATCCCCGCAGATATGGACATCCTTTGATATAGGGGATACCGACCAACCATGGCATTCTGAACCCATTCTTTATAAACGTTGGCAGGTCTACCGGAAGTTGATGTCGCACATCAACCCATCAACGTTCCCAGTGCTTCAAAGACTGATCATCGAAATGGTCCACTACGGAGATGGCCACTTATGGTTTCCCACGGAAATCGCCAGCGTAACCCCCGCCAATCCGTCGAGTGTGGTTCTACTAGAGCCGACTGATCACATAGTCAGGGAGTTTGGCGGGCGGCTACAGGAGTTCGAGATCACCTTGCCGCATGGAAGGTTCGACGACCTTGAAAATAAGTTGAAGAATGTCCAAGTCACACATGGCGGGTCGTCCCACTGGAATAATTGGCGGAAGTTCTGGCGACGGTTGCCTGAGCTGCTCCAAACTTCCCAGGGACCCGTTAGGTCTGAAGAACTTGGGTACTGGATTCTCCAAGCACCCAAGATGGTAGCAGACTATCCAACTACCTGCTTTGGAACCCGAATGCCGGATTAGAGGCTGAGTGGCGATTTTAGGAGGCGATGTCACGTAGCGGAGCGTAAAAAGCAATGGGGTACACTCGAAGGAGCCCGTCTCTTATGCACTGCCCATATACTTGTAGATTTGGGACAGAATCTGCTGTCGCACCGACCTTTCATAGACGGAGAATTTATCGTCGAAGCCGCCATGAATGAGGCCGTCATATGTGTTTGAAGAGTTTAAGAATTGTGACCTCGACCTGATAATGTAACCTGGTAGTAGTGAATGTAGAGAGGTGATGCTATTATATTTAAACAAATAGCCTGAGTGCAGCGAGTTGTCTTTAAAGATGTAAACATAGATGAGACTGCTCATATAGTTATTAGGTAGTTTTGCAATTTAGTTAAGAGCTCTGGTTAGACTGTATATTTCTCATCAAACGTGACAGCTTCGACCGCGACTTCACGCCAAATGAATCACTGATGCGGTGCCGCTATTCTTGCTCGATGCCATAAATTGTTTTAGAGGGAAATTGCCATACACAATGCTTGATTTATCTATATATGTATCTATTAACTATGATAATTTAACTCGTCGCAACACGGAGGTCTTTATAGAAAAACGTTTCAGTCTTCAGCACGCGTCCCTCTGGGCTCACCGAGTAATCCGGAATTTTGCCATATTCGACATATCCAAGCTTTGGATACACCTTCTCTGCCTTACTGCCCGTCTCGGTGTCAAGTAGCTTCATACTATTAGTACTATGCATCTCTGATAACTCGACGACTTACTAAAATCCATTTCCCCTTCTCAACAGCAATCCTCTCGAGTTCATCCATCATCCGCCTTGCAATACCTCGTTGCCGAAGACGACCGTCGACCATCAATTTCTCTATCCATGCTCGATGGCTCCCCGTCTGGCTCCATGGAAGTAGCAGACTTGCCACACCGCTGATGGCACCATCCTCTTTTAGATACACAATAACCCTTTCCCCAGACTCCGGGGTGCTAGATTGACATTGCCGGATCAATCTTAGCCAATAATCCCTTATTTTGTCGTCATCGAGAGGAGGTAGGAACGTTGCAACCATGGCGTCCTCCGTGATGCATCGTCGATGAAGCGTAGCGAACCCATCGATCAAGTCAGTTATGGATGCGTCGTCGATATTTTGAGCCGTTGATGAGATGAGCGAAAGCGATTGCGTTTGATGCATAGTGACGGCAGGTACTTTTGAATCCGTCATCCTTGCGTATTAACAAAATATACATAAAATAAAGAACGAGGTAGAATGCAATTGCTGTTTTATATATCATATCTAGGCACCAGGGCCGAAATGCCCCACCTCTGGTACTGTAGTTCCAGAAAAGGTTGGTCACTTTTGACACTAGATTTGTATTTGTAAGGCCGAGCCAGACGCCTGTGACTGATTGAAATATGTCACATGAGTAAGATGTAGTCCACAAAAACGTTATTTGACTATATCTTCGGCATATTAATGGCCTATTATAGATATTTCCAGCTCCGAGCCAGAAGTTATGGAGCTGAGATTCGGCTTATCAGCCACTCCAAGGCTGCTGTGGCACTTTGGAACTTAAAACAGAAATGCTCGGTCTGGTTTCCCGCCAAACAGTCTCGCTGGTTCTCGGCATGCCTTCGCTGCTCTTGGTCTCAGCGGTATGCAAACTATGTCGTGTCTGTGTCCCTCTTCAAATGATTCCGTCATGCTCTCCTTTCAGTCTCTTGACTCGCTTTTGCTCCCAATCATCCAGATCCTTTGCGGCAAGTTTCTGTAAACGAATCAGTATATATACTTCTAGCCAACAATCATTCCTTGGCGGCATCTGCAGGGCAACTTACGTAGTACTCCTCTTTCATATCGACCTTCCTGGCGTTCTTTCCAATGCCCAACTCCTCATCTTTGCTCAATCTTTGTACCCGCCTATCGTGCTTCTCGTATCTGATCGCCGTTGCGGGGGTCAAAAAGAAGGACCCAGCAACCATGGTTGCTATGAAGGGGAGGCCAAAAAGCGCAAATGGGTGCTTTGCTAAAGCACTGCGGTACCTGGCTGCAATTGTGTTTGCTTGGGCCGAGGGTCGGAATTTCTTGGACTGGAAGACAGCCATGTCGACGGCTTGCTAAATATGAAGCCTCTTTATTGCGCGGGCTGATATGGAGGCAATGGCAAGTGGAAGGTCATTATGGGACATTTACATATTATCGCTGTCGAGGCCCGGCATCAATGGAAAAGTTGCCGCACAGACCAAGTCTTTCAACTCCGAGGCAATTAAGATCACGTGTTTTCGCGACTCACTAGAGCACGTCCGCGTCCCCCACATATGACGAGCAACGACTCTTGAAGAACCCATAATAGCTTTTTGGCGGTATTGCGAAACATAGACTGACCGACGGCACCAACCAGTCGTTTCCTCAATGGATATTGCGCCGTTACTGATACTGGGATCTCCTATCCCGCGCCTGTTCTGAACCCCGACAAAATGGGCAACCCAGCGCGAATACCACCAGGGCAGGATGCAACAAATGGCGACAGCATGGACACTAGCTTAGGTGCCTTTGAACCGCCACCTTCGACTCTCGCTGCTAAACTTGTCAATAAACTCTCGGGGAACCATAAACCGTCCCTCCAAGGTTCCCAGGACAGCTTCGGACTTCTTGTCGCTGAAGTTTCGAAGTTCGACAAAACTCGCAATGAGCATACAACGACCGACGAGATTACAGAAAACAACTATCGAGTTGTATACGTGCTGACTAAAGCACGCTTGGGTCCGGTATGCAGCGACGAAAGCGATCCATTTGCAAAGAAGGAAAGGGTTCTTGAGGATGCTGCCCAAGTGCTTGACTTGTTTATTACTTCTATCAAAGAGACGCCGATTATCCTTACGAAGGTTGCAAACCCAGATGACTTGGTACGGACGGGGAAAGGGATCCCTCTATGGATATGGCTATGGCCAAGGTTGCTTCGCCTTCTTGGCAATGGAGGCTGTGAACCCCTGTGGCCGAAAGTGAAAGAGCTTTTTCATACTGCGTTGGACCTGTCCAGAGCCCTCGAGGTAGAGTTTTGGGGAGTCGGGCTCCAGTTTCTCAGCTATTTGAGGCATTGCGCCGACGTTGCGCTACACCATGTTGCCGCGATTTCAACTTCAACAATAACGCTGCCTCTCATGACGATTGAGGATGACATCTCCCTGCCAAGTCATTTGGGGTTTATAGAGAATGGATGCACGTACAAGTTACGTGGGGGCTCCGACTCATTTCACCATGCTCAACAACTACTGACCCTTGTGGCCGACTTGTCATTCTCATCCTTTGTCGACGGCCAGATTTACGAGAGCACGTCTCACAGATACATGACATGGGTATTCGACAGTTTTCTCGAACTTCGAACAACTGCTGCGAGGTCGGCGGCGTACAAAACAGAACAAGATGAGATCCATTCATGTTCCATATCTGTAGATTCGGTTCACAGACTTTTGTCAAGTCATGGCCAGCAAGACGTTGGCGCCCCAGCTCATCGCAAAGGCTACCGAGTTTTAGCTCATCTCTGCTCAGAGCTTGTAGCATATCCGACACCATTTTCCGATGCCATAGACCGTGCTAAATTGTCGGCCATTCTGTTGGATCTAGCATCGGCCTGTGAAGCTTCTGGGTCTGTATCGCAAGCTGTCGCCGTTAACCTACTTCCCGTCTTGGAGAAGTGTATTCCGCCTGGAACACAGGCCGCAGCGCCCGGTGATGCCGATTTAAAGGTGAGCCAATATAACATCTGTAACAATTCCATGCACTAATATTTGTTCCATAGAGCTGCATTCTTCTGCTTGGCCAAAGGTGTCAAAATGTACAGCCTCAAAGTGCGCCTATACCTTGGGAGAACAAGGCGCTAGAACTGCAGTTTCGGAGTCTCTGCTTTAAAGATTTACCTAGCATCGATAATGATAAAGATGGCAGCCCTCAAACCAAGCGCCGTAAAATCGCTCCGCAAAGCTTGTTGGAGGATATCACAGAAGAGGCATACATGCTACTTGGTGCCCAGAAAGCAACAGATTTGGATGGATTGAGTCTTATTGCAGCGTCCGTATCCCTCTTATTAAACGATTTATATATTCTGACAATGAACAGAGATTGCTTCTCTCACCTCGAAGATACAAGTCGCTGCAAGGCATTGAAGCTTTTGGGTATGATACCATGCGCAAGCGCCAATACCCTAACAGTTTTTCGTGACAAGAATGGGGAGTTTGGCGAGCCTGAATGCACCATATGCGGTTCTAGTAGCAAGACAGAAACTATCGCCGACGCCGACGCCGCCAGGAGCCGCACCGCTCCTTCTCCTGTTTCATCATCCGTACCCGCCAGCGCCGTGCAAGCTGATGACATCCTACATACAGGCGCGCCGTCCGGTGACATGGCGAAGGTGGAAGCACAGGCTGTCGCCATATTGTCTGCCCTCCTCAAAGTTGCCGATTTCGAACTGTCAAGGAAGCCACGGATATTAGCAATGATGGTCGTACGGAAATTTGCCCTCCATTTTGAAGGGGCCCAGTTTATGGACCTTGAGTCGTCAGTATTGGGCCAATGGTGCCTAACTTCCCTCCGTAGCTCAGTCCGAGAGCTTCGGATTGCTGCTGGACGCACCGTACCTGCCTTTCTAAGGGAGGGACACAATGTTGACACGGAAGTAACGCGAAGAAACAGAGTCAACGCCATAAATATCTTGAGGCAGTTTTCCGGAGAAAGTGCTCCTCATCTTGCTGAGACCTGGGTGTTAACATGGGGACAAATAGCTAGAGTTTCGAAAGATCGAGAACTGAACCTAGCCCTCCTGAGACTGGTGGATTACTTGGGGCATACGAACCAGATAGTCTCCGGACTTGCATTCACCGAGATACTTAGCACCGCCGAAGCTCATGCTATTCCAGTTGGGCAGATGTTCAGTCCATTCTGGCGCACTATTGCCCACACAGCCGTCAGCGATCTGCAGAATCGGCCACAGACTGTACAATTAATGGCCGAATTGCTGTCCATAAGCGTACCAGAGTTTCTGGTTGAGACTCAAGCTTACACTCTTCCGTGGCTAGTCCTGGTCAAGAAAACGGATATCATTACAAAGATATCTCAGGCCCGCGAAGATGATGATCCGAGTAAGGCTATTATCTCAAATATGGTCCCAATCATGTCTCTTCTACTGGTGCAAGCAGTTCCCGATATCGAAAAATTCATTATGGAGCTACTTCGGGGTGTTTCATCGGCATTCGACAAGATTGACCTTGTCCAATGCCTGGGGATAGGCGCAATAGAGATAGCCGTGGAGTTGTTGAAGAATGCTGGAGATGAAGATGACAGCAAGAAATCCAGAGTAAGTCCATTATTTCACAACATTCCCTGCTTCATACACCAAGTTTATGTCCCAGAATCTCCTTGCCTTGCCATCGCGGGTGTAATGAGCAGCATCGACAGTATCGCTGACTTGTGATGGCAGGTTCGACACGCTCTCAATATTTTAGCAGCACACTGCGATATCATCCCAAGTGATGTCGAGCAACGCAAGGACAAAATCGGCGCATTTCTAGAACAATACAGTTTGGGGATAATGTCTCATTTCTCAGAACTTGTCAACGACACGCGCGTTTGGCAGTCTCCGAACGAGAAGAAACGGTCCTTGAGAGGAATAGAGGAACTGGTAAAGGTAGGCAAGAGCCACACCAGGTCTGCTTTACCTCAGATCCATGCTTGCTTGCAATCGGCATTATCAAATGATCACCTCCGCACTGCGGCTTTTCAGGCATGGGGGACTATGGTTAGGAGCTTCGATGATGAGGAAGTCTCCGTCATCCTCGAGACAACCTTTGCAATTATCATTCAGCATTGGCAGCTCTTCGACAGCTCCACACGAGAGTATGCCCGTAAATTGATCGAATATCTATTAACTAAGCGCTTTCAAACCCTAGGAGTCAATGCCGATCTTCTCCCATCCCTTGCTCAAATCCCCGAGCTAGAGTCGTGTGAGGAACGGCTTATCAAGATGAGATCAAAACCAGATGTCAAGCAAGAATACCAGATATTCAGCCGACGAATTGGCCACGAGCATGCCAGTGTTGTAACGCAAGGCTTGACAGAGCTTGCGAGTTATCTGAAGAAGAACCAGGAATTTTTACAGGCCTCTGCTGTTAGTGAGCAGCCCGAAAAAGTTGTCGGGGAACTTCTTCGAGCAATTCTCGATGCTTGCGTGCAATTCAACGACAGCAACGCGGACGTCGCTCGACTGGCAGGTGAATGTTTAGGTATGATCGGCTGTATCGATTCGAACAGAGTCGAAACAGTGCGAAAACGGAAAGAAATCGTTGTCCTCAGCAATTTCGATGGCTCAGCCGACACTACCGATTTTGTCCTGTTCATTCTTCAACAGGTCCTTGTTAAGGCTTTTGCCTCTGCTACAAACCCCAGAGCCCAGGGGTTCTTCTCATACGCCATGCAAGAACTACTAAGAAGATGCGATTTTTCAGTGGTTGTTTCTCAGTACCGAAATCACCAAATCGATACAAGCGACGCAGAAAAGCTACATAAGAAGTGGCTTGGTTTGCCTGAAAGTGTGCAGCTGACGCTGTCGCCGTTTTTGAGTTCAAAGTATACAGTTACGGCCATGGCAACGAATCCCGTCCAATATCCAATCTTTCAGCCCACTAAGAGTTATAACGTCTGGCTCCGAGCTTTTGTCTTGGACCTACTCCAGAAACCTCACAATGCCAATGCTTCCCTTATTTTCGATCCCCTCAGCCGTGTTATTAGAATTCAGGATACATCAGTTGCGAATTTCCTCCTTCCTTATACTGTATTGCACAGTGTTGCCCTTGGATCCGACAAAGACAGGAGCGATATCCTCGGCGAAATTCTAGCAATATTGGAGCACGACACATCAGCTGATTCACACAATGAGCTCAACAATGTTAAGCTCTGCAGCGAGGTAAGCCCTTTGTCTCTCGTATACTACGTTAGCTAATAATTGTTAGGCAATATTCAGAATTCTAGACTACCTAGCTCGCTGGACACAAGAAGAGAAGGCGACTCTCGGCACGCTGTCGACGAGATCGAGTTCTGACACCGATGACAAATCCAGGCGGAATCTTCGGCTCCAATTGGTAGCCAAGCTACTGTCTGCTATCCCAGCGCAAATAATATCTCGCCGTGCTGTCGAGTGCAAGTCGTACGCGCGAGCCCTCTTCCATTGGGAAGCACACATACGAAAAGTCACCGAAAAACATAAGGAGCCGATTCCTAAATCAATGCTCCTGCGCCTCCAGGATATATATACTCAAATCGACGAACCGGATGGCATTGAAGGCATCTCTGCTCATCTATATGTGCTTGATATTGACCAGCAGGTCCTCGGCCACCGCAAAGCAGGCCGTTGGACCGCTGCGCAGAGTTGGTACGAAATCAAATTGGCGGAAGATCCCGCCGACACGGAGGCGCAGGTGAACCTCCTTGACTGCATGAAAGAGTCCGGCCAGTATGATGCGCTACTAAACTACGTCGAAGGCATCGAGCAATCCAGCTCAATTGTGTCGAAGGTGCTTCCCTTTGCCACGGAAGCCTCATGGGCAACAAGCCGCTGGAACATGCTAGAAAAGTATGTTGCCAAAGCCCCTATTGAGATTGCTGGCGATTTCAATGTGAACATCGGCCGCGTCTTACTAGCATTTCGCAATCGAGATTTCAATGTATTTGATAGCTCGATCAAATCACTGCGCGAGCATATCGCTAGCTCATTGTCAGCAGATACAACCTCGTCGCTGGGATCTTGCCACGATTCTATGCTGCGCCTACACGTCTTGACGGAACTGGATATGATTGCCCATTCTTCCGACGATGCGTCTCAGCGCCAACAGGTTCTATCGTCGTTGGACAGGCGGCTTGAAGTTGTCGGCGCTTACCTTAATGACAAGCAATATTTGCTTGGCTTGCGACGAGCTGCAATGCAGCTTTCCAGGAATACATTCACCGACGCAAACATAGCTTCCGCATGGTTGACGAGCGCCCGTGTGGCCCGTAAAGGAAACTCCGTTCACCACTCCTTCAATGCTGTCCTTCACGCATCTAAGCTCGGGGACGACTCTGCTATGATCGAACACGCTCGACTCATATGGAGAGAAGGTCACCATCGCAAAGCCATTCAGAGCCTCCAAGGAGCTATCGACAACAATGCATTTATCTCCCATAACCAAGCACCGTTGGAGCTTGAGACGGGCCAAGAGGGAAACCGAGATCAGCAGAATCTCTTAGCCGCACGAGCACATCTACTGCTAGCTAAATGGCAAGATGATGCTGGGCAGACACATTCTACTGCGTTGCGTTCGCAGTATCAGTTTGCAGCAAAACTATCCATGACGTGGGAGAGAGGCCACTATTACCTTGGCCGACACTACAACAAATTACTTGAATCAGAGAAAACGATGGCCTCGGAACAACAAATCCTGTCCTTCCTTACAGGAGAGATGGCAAGACTTGTTATAGAGAACTATCTGCGCTCTTTGAGTTACGGCACCAAGTACGTCTATCAAACCTTGCCGCGCATACTCACGCTCTGGCTAGACCTCGGAATGCAGGTCACGCAACCGGTGGATACCAAATATGGCAATAAAGACTTCGCGACGACTTTGAAACAAAAGAAGAAAGATCAACTGGCCTCTATCCATGGTCGGTTTGACAAGTATGTGCACAAAATGCCCGCGTACATGTTCTATACGGCACTCCCACAGATTGTGGCAAGAATCGCTCATCCAAACCAAGAAGTCTATCAATATCTACACCAAATAATTGTGAAGGTTGTCTCCACACATCCACAACAGGCGCTATGGACTCTCCTCGCAGTGACTACATCAACGCAAACAGAGCGAAAGACCCGAGGTGCAAGCATCCTGCAGACCCTATTCTCGTCGTCGAGGAAGCTAAGTCCATCTGGGGTGGACCTCAAATCCATGATACAAAAAGGACAGAAGCTGTCTCAGCAACTCCTCGTAGCTTGTACTGCTGGAGACTTTCCTACGAATCGGACAACTTTCGTTAGCATCACGAAGCATCTCGGCTTCAATCCGAAGCAGTGTTGCCCCAGTCCACTTGCGGTCCCCATTGAAAGCGCTCTCACTGCTACGCTGCCTACCCTCGCCGACAGCGTAGGATCGCACAAAGCTTTCTCAAGAGATGTGATTACTATTGATGGGTTCGCGGATGAGGTCATGGTTCTTAGCTCTCTCCAGCGACCCCGAAAGCTGACAACAAGAGGATCAGATGGAAAGCTGTACGGGCTACTTTGCAAGCCAAAGGATGATCTCCGGAAAGATCAGCGACTTATGGAGTTCAACAGCATGATTAACCGCTCTCTGAAGCGAGATGCAGAAGCAAGCAAACGCCAACTGTACATCAAGACATATGCAGTGACTCCCCTCAATGAAGAATGCGGCATAATCGAATGGGTAGATGGCCTCAAAACCCTTCGCGATATCCTGCTCGGGTTCTACAAGTCAATCGGGGTCGCTCCAAACTATGCAGAACTCCGCGTTCTTCTCCATGACGCCAACACAAACGACGATAAGCTATTTATCTTCAAGGATAAGATACTGGCGCAACTACCTCCCGTGTTTCATCACTGGTTCGTCCAGCAGTTTCCTGAGCCTTCATCGTGGTTCACTGCGAGGCTCAAGTACACACGGTCATGTGCCGTGATGTCGATGGTGGGCACAATCCTCGGTTTGGGTGATCGTCACGGCGAGAACATCCTGTTTGAAGAAGGCAACGGCGGGACCTTCCACGTCGACTTCAATTGTCTTTTCGACAAAGGCCTCACCTTTCAACAGCCTGAGAAGGTACCGTTCAGATTGACACACAATATGGTTGATGCTATGGGCGTTTATGGCTACGAAGGACCCTTCCGCACCTCGTCCGAGATCACGCTCAGGCAACTCCGCCAGCACGAAGAGACATTGATGACGATATTGGAAGCGTTCGTGTACGACCCAACGCTCGACTTATTGGAGAGTAAGAATAAGAAGAGGAGGGAGCGGGATCCCGCCCTGCAGAAGGTACCAAATACACCACAGGGTGTGTTGAATAGCATTCGGAGAAAGATGAGGGGCTTGTTAGAAGGTGATAGTGTTCCGTTGGGGGTGGAAGGGCAGGTCGATGAGTTGATCAAGCAGGCTACGAGCACGAAGAATTTGGTGGGCATGTATATCGGGTGGTGCGCCTTCTTCTAGGTTTGAATGTAATTCTAAAGAGTGCCGTTTCTTGAAATCTGTTGAGTCCCTCTTCCAGTCTTGTGAATAATTAAGGGGCCTTACAGTTATTACGCATCATCTTCGAGTTTTGCCCCGTCCACCCCTCAAGCGCCGCGATGCGATTCTGCGGTGCCATTTCGCAACACCTCCCTATCCATTCGAATGTGCGTTGATTCGTGTGTGCTTATTCCATCATGCAACCCGGACACCCTGACCTGAATCTCAACGCTTTGCATCCCCTTCTGTCACCACACATCTTGTCGAAACTTGAGCTTGAATATGGTCGTTTCAACGACAAATACTCCAAATCTTCGAAAGGCCCAACGCATACCAAATCCAGCAGATGAAGACTCTGCTCTTTTGCCCTCTAGTACCTATAGCGCGTAGAGTAGTCCTTCGGGCTGACCACCAATCCTCGACCCTTCTTGGCTCCGCGGTAGATGGTCTCCACGATGTCGATGAGTTCTTGCTTATCCTCCAGCACCCAGTTGAGTTTGTTGTTATTTCCCGTTCCAAAATCGCACATCATGTGTTTGTTTCGGAAGAAAAACATGATTGTCATGGGGTCGTATAACTCTGCAAGGTAGCTGTTAGCTCTGGAAATAAACAAAACGGGGGCTCATATGGGCTACTCACCATACATCTGCTTGAAGTCGGGCACCTCCTCTAAAAGACACATAAGTTAGACTATACCTGCAAACCGTGTTGGAGACACTCACCCAAGTCGCAAACTGTTACATCATCAGCACATCTCCCATTAGTGAGTTTGACGTTTGAAGTGACTTACCATAGATGACAGCGAAGTTCTTCACTCGGTCTGCAATCTTGAATAGCACCTCATCTTGCCTCATGCAGTCCTGGGAATAATCGCGTCCAAAGCGGATCACAACGAGTCGTTCATCTTCGTTCATGATAGCCTGGTCGACATGCCACCCGGTGCGAAGGTGGGGGAGTACGACGGAGCCCATGGCGAGTTGTGGAGTGGTTTAGGGGAATTTGAGGTTCGCCGATATGATTTTAAATGTGAAACAGTGTAGCTGTGAGGCTGTAATGAGCTGGGAGACTTTATGTTACGAAGTGGCGGGTTGTGTGAGTTGGCAATTTGTTGCCGGCGGCCTTATCGTCATCGCCGCTGTTGGATTTCGCTGGCGCCTGAGGGGTAGGCACGTGACCACGCGTTGGTATTGGGCCATTCAAATGTGACAGCTAGGGCCGCGACTTCTCACCACTATATATTTCTCATTTATATGTCACGTGCATTCGCGTTGGATAACGCGTAATTTGGGATTCTGCCGCGGTTCACGACGACTCCTCCACTACAACGACTTATTGGCAAGCCGCAACGAACAACAGCAGCTTACAAAATTATAACATGGAGATGAAGTCTTTAATGCTTTGTCGACGAGATTGATTGCCTTCGGGCCACAACCCTCCAAGCTATGGCATCGCTTGCCCAGAATCCCCCAACAAGATCCACAGGAGTACCCCTCACGCAGAACACCGCGCCTGTGATTGAGTTTCGGTGCCTGTTCACGTCAGACATCCGACGAAAACAGAAGCGTTGGCAAGATGGCCGCCTCAAGTTTCACACCTTCAACAAGCGGGTTATGGTCTATGACGAAAGACTGAACTTCGTTGGCGATACGCACTGGCACGACCACCACATTGATGAGGGGGAGGAGCTGGAGCTGGATCGGGCTGCGGTGCTGGTTCAGGTGGCCGACTGTTTAGGGAGCAGGGATCAAGATTTGACCGAATTATTGGACAAGCGCATGAAGCAAAGGGAAGACAGGGCAGCAGTGAGAAGGCCAAGTTCGTCGCCGGCTGACGTTCCATTTGACAATTTACGGATCGCAAGACAACCCACCGCCAATTCTAAACAACCGCAGAAACCTCTAAGCGCTTTGCTGGGAACACCGACCGGCCACCATGGAAGAGCATTGCTTCCGACGACTTCACCGTTTGAGGACAGACAAAAGGAGCTGCGGCAAGATAGAGAGACGCAGGAACGGCCCTCAAAACGTAGAAAGGCTGAGCCTACGTATTCCAAAGCTGGCTATGCGCAGAACTTAACAGGAGCTATGCTCGACCTGTCTTCGACGCCGCACAGTACAGCTCCTTTTCGACGGGAGCCGTTATGGTCTCGGACTTCGAGGAGGCAGGAGGGAAATGAGATTACTAAAGAGGATTCTCATAGCACTGATCTTATTTCGAGGGAATTTCAGGAACCACCAAGACAGGCACGGAGGCAGATGGAGCTGCCGGAAAAGAAGGCTAAGTCCGGCTTTGCTCAAAACTTGACTGGAGCTGTTTTGGACTTGTCGTCAACTCAGAATACGAATGCGTTTCTGCGTCACTGTCCACCATCAACACGAATTATAGCAAGGGATTCAACTGAGAAGAACCGTCTCAGTACAGGAGAGCACGAACGGTCGAGGAACGAGCCGGTCCTACTAAGCATCTTGCAAACACCCGTCGCAAAAAAACACGGTACAGATCAATCCAAAGCTATACGGAGTGAGGGGTCTCTTAGCAATGCTATAAGAAATATATCAGTCAGTGCAGCTAAAGCAGGAAAACCCATATCTGGAAAGGGACAACAGCAAGGTATTGTTAGCGCCTCTGATCAATTTCCAGCTATTAATGATGACTTTATCGATATCGAGGACATAGAGCCAGCGAGCCGTACGCCAAATTCTATAAATATCGGCAACACCAATAAGTCCCGTCAAGGCAGCAGCGATTTGCTTGCCATAGCTATCTCCCCTTCTCCTGAAGTGGCTCCGCTAGAAGCTATCGCGCCTGTTGCTGTTTCTGAGCCTGGCCCGGATGTGACGAATGGTCCACCTGAAACAGTTGGCTCCATCCGCCTGAAATCCAGACCAAAAAGGAAGATGCTACTTTTGAACGACAGCAAGCCGGCACAGCCACCTTTGATCCAGGTTATCCCAAGGCCTGCTCCGCCACCTGAAGATATTGCTCCGGAGCAGTCTCAGGCAACGAAGAAATTGGACGAATTTCATGCACGACAAAAGGACCAGCTGAGGGCGCGGGCTGCGAAACGTAAATCTACGGTTGAGCAGGATGACGATGGTACATCTGAATCTGGCAATGCGTCTGATGGAGCTAAATGCCTCACTGGTGATGTTTTTGCCAGCGCCTTACCATCCAGGTCAGATATTTCTGTTCCCAAAGCTGCCAAAGTTTCCAAAACAACTCCATCTCGCCAGCCACAAGCAGTCCAAAAAATACAGCAGGTCTATCCAACTGCCGTTGAAGAGCCTCTCCTTCGTCCAACTAAGGGTACTACAAGTCGAATCCCACATCAATCACCCGAGCCATCAATACCTCAATCCTCGCAGCCAGCATTCGAAATGCTGCAAACTGTCGCCGATAGAATGGCATCGAGCAAGGGTGTGGCACTAAAGACGACTACTAACCCATATGTTCCAATTATACCAGAGCCAATAGCAGAAGTAAAGGTTCCCCAGACCAGCACAGCAGACGTGAAGGCTCCTCAGACTAGGACTGGCAGGAGACGGTCCGAGGCTCCGTCAAGTGAAAGCACTGCAACAACGACAAACATTTCTTCGCCTAAAGATGTTTCCGTCGAGGTTGCTCCCAAAAGGCCCCAGATTACAAAAGCCCAACTACTGAAGACCAGCAAAACGGCCCGTAGCAAGATAGTCGTAGGCTGGGCAGGTCCAGCCAAAGAGCCGATTGTGATTCAAGCTTGCCCAACCCAGGCGCCACAGATGCGCGAAGTAAACGACGTCAGTCAGGCCGGGGCACAGCCTACAATTGTTGCACAGGAAGTTGCAACGTCTCGGGCTGTCTCTGCGAAGGCGCAGCCGCTACACGATGTTCCACTGCGACGGCGACCGGTTGCGAGGAAGAGTGCGGGGGACGTTGCGGAGCGTGGGGGTTCTGCGACACGCGGTGATTCTGGACCGTGGAGTCGCGAGGCGTTTGATCTGTTTGATTGGAGACCTGATGAGATTGGCTGAATCTATAGACGGGCCTGGACTGCTGCGGAGAGGTAGCTACGAATTACGATCATCATGACTTTGGGCCTGGAACATGAGATGGGCTTTGGCCTTCTACATAACGACAATAAGCATTGCAGCCACATATGTCATTGAAGCCTTCGTCGGGATCCAAGTGGCAGATCTGGGGCAGTGTTTTGTGTATATACCCATGTCACCGGTCCAGGCAACCCCGGTGCATCGGCGTTGAGATGTGGCCGTTGCTGGTGATAAACATGATTGTGAGGATAACTGGCTGGAGAATGATGTTGAAAGGATTTGATGTTCCACGTCGTGCTGAGTCTGAAAGGGCCTAGAGCAGCAAACTGTGCTCCGGACTTTGCTCCGTTCAGTTGCGCGTTGTGCCTTGGAGCCTGCTTGCGCTCTCTCTGTGCTCGCGCGCGCGTCATTGTATACTACCGCAACTTCTACGTGGTACTGACCAGGTACTGTACTGTACTCGAAGGTTTTATGAAATGAAAATTATCCTGCACAGCTGATTTATTGGTAGATCAACTCATTACAGTATGTGCAGTTCAATGTTATACGGAATTTATATGCCACCGCGTTATGAGAAATACAAAATTGATACTGCCATGATTGAAAGGCGGGATGACGAGGTACCGTCGATCACCCGCCAGCGTTCCCAATGGGTAAAGTTGGCTCGCGGGTACTCGTACTCGCGCACCCAGAATTTGCGAACCATCTCCCATCCAAACGACGCCCGATTGCGCCCCTCCACGCACCTGCGTGGTTCGCCTTGATTCCCCTCTCTCATATTTTACAAATGCGCGAAAAGCGGTCACCACAGATCTTTACACTGCAGATACATAATTTCATCCTCGCAAAGGTAACCCAAACTCTCATTCATATATATATCCATCTCTTCACCCCTCTCTCTCTTTCTCTTGTTCGCTCCCCCGCCATTCTCATCTTCTCTACAGCCCGCTGAGCGAAAGTGCGACACAGCCTTCCCAAACCACACGACGCACTCCGGGCTCGAAGCTCAAGACATCTATTCAACATCGGGCATCGGACTTCATACAGCTTGCCTGCCGAGTATCATCTGTGCGACGTCTCCCTCGAGTACACTGAACGTCTCGTCCATCCATACTCCAGCCGCGCCGATGGCCCAAGGCGATATACCGATGCGACTTTACCTCTGACGAACCAAGACCTGTGAATACGCCACAGACTTCCTAGAAGCATCACCTGGATCGGTCTTTCGACCTATCCTCGACTCTATACTATACCACTTCTCATTTTGGGCTGGTACACAGCACAGTCGACCCTCTTCCGCCTCTGTATCTCACCCTCTTCTGACCTTCACCGGAAGACCGGACATCTCACCACCGTCCCTCATAGACCCTACACATCTCCGGGTCCCCGAACCTATCGAGCCAGTTTGAATATAATATACGCACCTGTGGAAACACAGCCGAGGACATCATGTCTTATAACACGAGAATTCCGTCCATCTCTTTACCTGAGCCAAGGCCTTCAAACCTTCCTCATCGCCCAGGAACGAAACGAATCGAAGCCCGCCTGGCGAGAGGGGTCCGCGCAAAACTACGCAGCTATCGCATGGCTCGGCAACTACGAGATGCCGAGTCCACCTCTCCCTTCCCAGGAACTCACAGCTCGCAGGGATCGTCTTCTGCGTCGCGGACGTTTCCGCCAGCTCTAAGCGTGAGCGAGGCATCATACGCAACGAGCCGCTCAGAATACACAGTTGTGTGGAGCCAGCAAGATGGGAGTAATTTGCCGGAACCGACGAAGAAGGCTCTATGCTCTGTAATGAAGACCCGGAAGGCGTTGATCCGCTATATGGGAAGTTGCTTGGGTGACTGCAGGAAAAGGAAAGTGAAGGTATGCATAACCTCTTTCGTTCATTCATATTTCCGATACTAATGCACACATGCAGTGTTCTTTGACTCATTACGCCCTCGAGGATATCCTAGACGGTGAACACGATGAACAGAACGAAGCAGACGTCCAATGGGCCTTGACTTACGAGTCTGAAGCAAAGGGGGCTGGTCCTCTTTCTGGGGCTCATCCAATTAAAGAGGAGGAAACAAGAGAAGAGCAAAAATCTTCGATATTGCAGAACATCAATAACGCGGCGAACACGCTCGATATTCACACCATACCAGAGAACATATACCCAAGCACGATCAACGAAGGCGACTTCGAGGATCCTCTGCTAGAACCTGAGGAGCTCGCTCGCTGTACACCTCCTCACCCGAGCGATGCATTACGATCTTTCGACCCTTTATCGATGCCGCAACAGCAATTTAGCACCCTCAAAACAGGTCGAGCATATTCGCTGGCGATGGAGATAGAAGTAATGGGCCCTGACAGACTTCTTCAGTACCGCTACCTATGTCTTTGCGACCCAGAAATTTGCCAGGGCACCTTTAACTCACCACGAGAGCTACTGGATCACACAGGGTACTTCCACCCGGGCTTCGTCCCCCTGGCCCCCGACCCGATGAGGCTGGTATGCCCAGATTGTTTGGCGTTCTATGCTGAGAGGTCAGATTCTGGGAACTGTCCGAATATGCACTGCTTCTCAGAACAGAAGCCAATTGTTAATATCTATGGAGAGCTTTACCTGGCAGACGAAGTCTCATGGCTGGGCGATGAGAACACATTAACGGGGTCTATGGTTTACGGGACATATGATTCCTCTTTCTACTGATTGAGTTGTGATTTATGGCATTTTTGAAGTTTTCGCGCATTAGCACGTTTTATTAGAAGGTTGGGATTTCATGTTGTATGAATGATGGATGATGGTTAATGGTTAATGTTTTTGTTTTGTATAATGGGCATGCAGGCATGGCTGGCTGGACCAGGGGGCGAACAAGATACCCATCATGATATAGGAGTCTAGCATTGGCGCCTCGAGGTGTTTTCTGGACGTATTTTGACGTCCGCTCTGCAGCATATTCAGGGATTTTCAGACAACCCTTACTTTTGAACCCTTGGAATTGTGTTGAGATGTTCTTGAGACCCTGCGTCGAACGCCACGTGGAAAGCACCCCTATGCGGGAATGATTCTCATGATTCTGAATGATATCCTCGGAGTTGCATCACTGGAGACGAGCAACAGTGCGTGCATTACTCTCGGATTGACACTATGGAATATCATCTGCGTCTAAGAAAACACACGAAAACTTGAAGCTGAAAATATCCGAACATTTGACATTTTCGTCTTGGTCAGCCAAAGTTTCTCCGCGCTCAACAGACAAACGCGCGATGCTACCACTTCTACCCCTTATCCACAACGGTGCCCCACTTTGATTGGCCAATTCGCTCGCCACAGCACAAGCTCCTCTCCATCGAGCCAACGGAGGCCAAGAAGTCGTGGATAGTCGAGGATAATCAGGCAAATCCGTACATAATTACTAACTCGCGGCAAGCGTTTACACTATTGTCGGCCAAGCCATCACCTTCACTTCACACACGAGCATAATAATTTTGCGCGTCGCGCTCCTCACAGTCCTTGAAATTCTTCATACCGCTATTACTCTCCCTCAATGCCATCGCGGTCATTGTGCAACCTCCTCATCTCACGCTCGCATGCAAGTAGATCTTCGTGTGACTTTCGTTGAGATCTCTGGCTGCGCACAACCAGATCCGATCAATTACCGACCTCTGCCTGCTCGCAACTTCCAGCAAACGCACTCATCTCTTTTCTAAGTTCTGTCAGCTCTTGGACCCTCTCCAGAATCTTATATCTCGGCCGTTGTCCCTCGCATCCGCACCTCCGGAAACCTTACATCACAGTGCATGAGAGCTGAGCTTCCCCACACAACCAGAACCCACATCCAAAGCCTCAACAACAAACCATTCACCACAATGCCAGCCGCTACCACCACCAGCAGCACGCCCTCGCGCAAATTCGAGCTCCCCGTCCTCGCACCCCTCGACTCCCTCACAGCAGGCACTGACATCCCACCCCCACCCGACTCCCCCGTCGCCGAGGCACCTCCACCACCCCCTAAAGCGCTATCCGCCATTTCGACCTCAAAGCCAGAGGACGAAGAAGCGCGCGACCGCGCCCCGGCCTCCCCTACAAATGGCCTCCTCACACCCATGAGCATGACCTCCCCACGCCGTCCAGGCAGCATTCGTCGCTTCCTGTCACGACGCAGCCTCAATGGCTCCGTGCCCGATGAGGGTGCCCAGCC
Source organism: Pseudogymnoascus sp. VKM F-4516 (FW-969) (assembly GCA_000750815.1). NCBI lineage: Eukaryota > Fungi > Ascomycota > Leotiomycetes > Thelebolales > Thelebolaceae > Pseudogymnoascus > Pseudogymnoascus sp. VKM F-4516 (FW-969). The sequence goes on along the minus strand of JPJZ01001225.1, from coordinate 34,376 downwards.
TGTGCGTCCGGTGAGCAGTCTCAGCATGGCGCCTGCGGTCGGACAGAAGCGGAGCGGGAGCTGGTGGCGTAGGTTTGTGGGAGATAGCGAGGAGCGCGAGAGGAAACGCACGAGCGTTGTATACGAGGACCGTAGGGAGAAGGACGAGCCGGCTGCACCGAGTTTGCCGGAGATCAGTGCGCTGGGTGTTAAGAGTGGCAAGCAGGAGGAGCTGGATGGAGATATGTTTAAGAACATCAAGTAAGGAGAGGATATGCGGGATGTGTTAGTTGAGTAGACTGGATTTGGGCAGGTAGTAATGGGAGATGGAGATGGGTGGATTAAGAAGGAGGATTCGGTAAATTTGTGGTCTTATACCCTTTGTTCGATGTGTCTAGTTTTGGGAATTGGATTGGCGCCCATTTGTTGCTGGGAATTGCATTTTTGGTCAGGATCTGATAAAAAAAGAGTACGCATGGTTTGAAAATTGTATTTTCCCCAGGATAGCTCTTAATGGGAGATATATTTTTCGTTAGATTATTCCCTGCAAAGGTAGCCTTTCACTCTCTGCTTTATGGTCATACAAGTTTTTACACTACAATGCGCAGGTTCTATCTTGCTCCGCCCTCAAGTATCACCAAACACAAACACTCCCTTCCCCTTCCTAAAACCTTGCAGCGTTCCCGATATCGCCTCCTTCAGTGTCTCTTCCTTGGTATCCCAATCCCACTGCACCTTTTGCACCGGCACATCGGCAAACATTCCCGCGCGCGTAAGCTCCAGGATCTCTGCAACCGTCCGCTTCTTTTCAACCAAGTTCTTCTCGCTCCAGCGGCTAACCCAGAACCCACTGAACTTGACATCTTTGAAAATCAAAGCGGCAGTCGGCACCTGCAGCGGCGCCTTTGCCATCCCGCCATACGTCACTAGGTGCCCGCCATCGCTTAGACACTTGACCATCGCTGATGTCGGCTTGCCTCCGACACAGTTGAGGCCTAGTTTCACCTTCTGGCGCCCACCAACCGTCCACTCCTTGACCTGCTCAGAGAAGCCACGCCCCATCAGCTCCCCCTCCGTGACAACATGAGTAGCCCCCAACCCCCTCAACTCATTCTTCATCGCCTCCGTCTCCTCCTCCGTCCCCCGCTCACGAATAACATTAATACTCTTCATCCCCCACAACCTCCCCAACTGTATCGCCGCCCTCCCAACCCCACTATTCGCCCCATTCTGAATGAACCACTCTCCCTCCCCCACATTCTCAAAATCCTTCAACATCCGATACGCAGTCGTCGGATTCACCCCCACAGTCCCAACTTGCACAGGCGTCAACCCATCCTTCTCAACGCGCAAAAGCGAATCCTCCTGCGCCTCAACATGCGTGCGCCACGTCCCAAGGCACGGCGCGCGCGCAATCGCCCAGTCTCCGGGCGCGAACTCGCGCACCCCCGTCCCGACGCGCATGACCTCGAAACAGGCCTCGTTCCCGCCAATGGCAGACGGGACGGCCGTGCCAAGGAGCGCTGTGAATGGCGGGCGTGAGGGGTATACGCCCTGGATCTGGTTTATGTCCGCGGGGTTGATGGGGGCGGCGAGGCTGCGGAGGAGGAGGGAGTTGGAGGGGAGGGAGGGAGAGATCGAGTGCGTGTGCAGCCTGTGAGGGGTTAGTTAGACGGGGCTTTGGGAGATGAAGGGGATGCGTACGAGAGAACATCAGAAGGCTCGCCGTTTTGGCTGTACACGAGGGCTTTGGCTTGGGTGTATCCGTATGGCCCGGACTTGAAGCGCCGCGAGAGCGGTTGGGACACGCGAGGTGTCAGCCGAGAAGCCCGCGGGGTGGCATTGTGCGTGAGAGCGCGAACACTGCTTGCGAAAGCTGGCCGGACTGAGGTAGGCGGCATTTTGTGCTGGATGTGATTGTAGTGGAAAGCAGCTCAATGCTCCTGCGGAACGTCGTGGTGTGAAATAAATTTATGACGTCGCTATGGCGCGCGGGTTCGGGCCGAGGATTGCAGGGTAGCTGTGGGAGCTATAACACCAAAAATGAAACACAAATACATTTATGCTCAGAGAATCTATATAAAAGGCTAATAAAGTAGTTTACATGGGCGTATGCATTAAACTATAAATTAATCACCATTGCCATAATATTCAACAACTACAGTGAGCATACAAACATGGCCAGAGAGGAAAGGGTTATTTGCGGCAGAAGCATGAACACTCAACAGGAGACTCAGAAGTTGATCGCTATCAAGTGGCTGTATTTGATGCCACCAGAGGTGATTATTATAAAACTGCTGAAATGACAATCCAGTGCCATCACCACCACAGACTGTCGTCATTCACCATGCCCATACCATTTCCCTTCTCCATCGCCATAAACCCAACGCCAACGCCCGTTAATGCAATGAGATATTTTTGTACATCCAGGTCAACCGTGTCTCTCAGCCGCCTCTTTAAATGCAGCCTCTTGCATTGCCAGCAGCTGCTCGGTCGAGAGTCCACTCTGTTCAAGCTTGTTCGCCTTCTTTTCCCGACCCTAAATAGTCAGCAGTGCATCGTAAGAAGTTGGAGGATTCTGTAACCTACCTTCAGCTGCTCCTTGTGGTCATTAGCCACGTCTAAAATGTCGGCCACATACTCGCTAAACCCAAGCTGTTCTAATGCCTTGGTGATGTGCTCGCATGCGATGGTCTTCTTGGCTTCCTTCTCCGAGATCTCGTTCGCTTCAGACGAGATAAGCGTGATAAATTCGACGCAGCACTCTATGAGAAGATCACGAGCATCTTTCCCAAATGCAACGCCTGACGAGGACGGAAGAATTTCAGTTACGATTTTCTGGACGGTTGCTATGAACGAAAAGTTAGCCAACGTCTACCAATAGTTTTGCAAGAAAAATCCAACTCTGATCTAAACCAGCGTTCAAAGCAGAAATATGAAGCGTGTCGACCAGTCGAAGTGACGGAAGGGCATATGATCCAAGGCCTGTGATTTTGTAATCAAGGAAAGCGCCTATACTCAGCCCAGTTGAGGCACAGGGCACGAGGTCTTCCAAGACAGGTTTAACATCAAGATCGCAAAGAGACTCGACACAATCTTCTCCGGGGCATGTGTGAGACCATGAAACTCGAAGTCTGCTACGGCGCCGTGCTTCTGGGGCCTCTGATACGCTCTGTGGGTCTTTCTTGAGTTTCTTTCTCACATGCTGTCTCACTCTAGAACGGAACTGTGCCAGTTCGTGAATTTGATAGCGTCGACCTGGGCGTGGATCTCGCCGACGTGTCCTGCCAGTGGTGTGTTGGTTTTGGTGCGTCTCGAATTCGCCGTACAATTGTACTTTCGGTAAGGCAACCGGGACGAGGAATCCCTGGGACAGAGTTACATCTGCCTCGAGGCGCGACAGGAGTCGGCGGGCATGTTGAGAACTGTATCGTCGGCCGTACGATGGGTTCGCATGCGCCCTTCTGATCCTAAAGACCCGAAATTCGAGGGATAGGGGTTGCCTCGGCGCAAGACTGAATGGGGAAGACGCCATGTTGTGATAGTTCGTTTGGCTGTTTAACGATCGTTATGGGATGTATGAAGCTGAGCTTCAGCCGCCCGAAACAAACGATGGTAGTGATAGTAATCACTCAAGCCGATCTTGAAAAGTTCGCAATATAAAGAAAGTAGTATGCTATACCTTTGGGAAGAGAGAGATCATCGTTTCCTAGGACAGAGTCAGCATAGATCACAGCCAGAGGGCAGGAGCGATGGAGGGGCAACGCGAATGGGATAAGTCGGCGCTCGCGTCTCCGAGTCCCCAACGCCAGGATAAAGAGTTCTCCATGGCGCCATCCGACAAGAAGAGGAAGCTGAGAGAAGCGCCACGCCCTTCGCCGCCACGTGTAGAATAAAGTGAGCATACCTCCAAATTCTCTGTCCGACATCACGGCAGAGATGAGACTTTGTTCCCCACGTATCGACGCGAGTCACCTTATTGTTATTTCTTTCCGGGATTTCAGGGTGAAGTCAAAGATATGTGAATAATGGCGGTAAATTGAGGTAAGTTGCAAGAGATATGAGTTCTTTGAGAGGGGGGATCATGAAATGAATGGAGAAATTTGGAGTCGTAGCCTCACGCGCGAACGTAATTATGCGTCCTGGTCCCGCGAGGCTGCGGCTAGCACAACTGGTAAGGCTTGGCGGAAGTTCCCGCTTTTTACGCGACAATCTTCTTGATATTTTGTTCTTTTTCTCTTTTGCTTTCTCTTTCTCTTCTTCTTCTTCTTCAATACAATCACGAATGCGCTCCTCAGCGCACGCTTTCCCAAGCGCAATGGGTTCTTTTCGGAAGAATCTGTCTTGCTATGACACCGCTTTCTCTTCAAGCTAACGTCAGATCACGAAACGTGGATCAAATGACTTCACTGGTAAGCTCTTTTTCTCCTCAAAATACCCTCCCTTTTACTCTGATGAAATTTCGTGTCGCCCCTATCTTACATGGGCTTCGGCTCTATATGGTGATTAACCTGTCTTAACCAAACGGACCGTCTGAATGTAAATTCTATATTACTTGGCTTATTGATATTTCCATGAATACATTTGCTAACTAGTCAAAAAGATTCTTAGATTCAGAGAGCTTCGACTCCAGTGGTTCCGCTCGAAAGACGATATTTGCCAGGTTGGATACAGTGTCACTGCCAGTCATTGCAAGTGCAGTGGTGTGGTATACTGTTCCAGTGAACAATACACGTTTTTGGGGCTGGTAACTTGGATTACACCTTAAAAGCGTAACATCAAGGTAAATATTTAGCATTTCATCCTTCTTCCCCGGCTTATGATGTAACATTCCATGCTAATGCTGAAGACATTCGTCTGATGCTGACAAACTTCGAGACTTTTCATCTTTCAACTGAAGCCCATACCCTTTATGTCTATTCTATTGTCATATCCTTGGAATCCGCTGACATATCCAAAAGTGATGCCTCTGTACAGTCTCACTGCTTGTCCTGAAACTTCACAAGTTCAGGTGCATTCCAGCTACAAAAGTTAGCCCAGCCATAGAATAATAAACCAAAGTTCCAAAGAAACTGCCTCTTGACATATGCCGTGACAAATGAATCCACATACCTGAAAAACTTCCCTCCCAGCTCCCCCTCCGCCTCCACTGCCAACCGTCCAAGCACATTCCCAGGTTGTTCAGGCCTTAACAAACCGCCATCCTTCTTCAGTCCCTTGAACTTTGCCAAGTCGCCCTGGTCCATCCCAGCCCCATGGACTTCTCTAATCCCCCTCTGCATCTCAGTATCAACAACTCCAGGCCTCACAGCTACAGCCACAACCCCATTGCTCCCCTCCTCCCTTTCAACCGTGCCGACAAGGTGGTTCAGCGCCGCCTTCGTCGCACCGTACGCACCCCATCCCGCGTACGAGTTTACGGCAGCCCCAGAGGAGACGACGATGATGCGACCACGCGACTCCCGCAGCGATGGCAAGGCAGCCTGTATAAATGAGACGCAGCTGAAGACATTGGTGTCAAAGGCAGCGCGCCAGGCAGAGGCACTAGCATCTGCGATGCGTGCCACGGGCTCGAGGGTGCCATGGTTAAGAATGAGGCCGTCAAGGCGGGAGAAGGCACTGATCGCTAATGATACTGCTTTCTGGGAAACCTAAGCCGAGCGATGAAATGTCAGTTGCCGCGTGCCACACGTTCTCCCTGCCTGGCAGTAACAGAGAACTCACCTCCTCCCCTGATGCGTCCCCAACAACGACCTCAACCTTTCCTGGGAATCCGCCCTTCAACTCCTCCATTGGCCCCGCCGTCCGCGCTACGACGACGAGACGGTGTCCTTCTTGGAGTAGGAATTTCGCGGCTGCAAGGCCAATTCCACGCGAGGCGCCCGTGAGGAGTATAACTTTAGAGGTAGGCATGTTAAAGCAGTTATTGAGACGCTGGTGAATGAATGAGTTGCAGATTTGTTTACTCCAAGACGTTGGTGGGGGCTGTGGGGATAGGCGGGAGGGGATTCCTTATCCGAGCAAAACGTCATCTATACCCCCACCCTCACTAGTATTCCGTTTCGAGTCTCAAAAGTTAAGCACTGTTATAGGAAGACAGATCACATGAAGCAAATTTATGATTGTAAACACCGTATATATATTGATAAAATCTTAAAACCTCCCCGAGTCATCTTCATGAAATGGAAACAAAGACATAACGAGACAACACCTAGCCCCCAGCTACGAAGTACTTGTACAGACACACTATTCCAATCCCACCATCCGTTTATTTGCCGCAGGCATCCTTCTGAGCCGTGCAGTCTGACATTGTAACCCCCGGCAGCTTTCCGCCGTTCATCGCATCCGCGCATGCGTTGAACTGGATGTCACACGAGCGTTGGATTGCCGTTTCTTTGTTCGTGAAGTTGTTGCCCTTGACGCAGAAGGGGCGCTTGGAATCACCACTGTTGGTCACCGGCGGTGCAGCTCCACCGAGGTTACCGCCGTTGTTCATTGCGACGGCTGTGCTAGAGGTAACTGGGGCATCAGCAGCGGTAGTGGCAGCGTCGTTGTTGTCGACTGCTGAGGAAGCTGCTGCGTCGCCGTTACCATTCGCATTATCATTCGTGTTCCCGCCTTGGTTTCCGCCTTGGTTTCCACCCTGGTTTCCACCCTGGTTTCCACCCTGGTTTCCACCCTGGTTTCCCTTGCCTCCACGCCCTTTGCCGCCCTTGCCACTGTTGCCGCCCATGCCTGTAGCTGCGGTGGTCGTAGCAGCAGCAGCATCGGTAGTGGCAGCAGCCGCATCAGTAGTGGCATCAGCAACATCGGTAGTGGCAGCGGCAGCATCAGTTGAAACAGCAGCAGCATCAGTCGTGGCAGCGGCATCGGCTGCAGAAGTTGACGCAGCGGCGCCACCATTGCCGTTGTTACCTCCTTGGTTTCCCTTGCCCCCCTTTCCTCCCTTGCCTCCATTGCCTCCGGTGTTTGTGTTACCTCCGGTGTTGGCATTGCCGCCGTTACCTCCGGTGTTTGCGTTGCCTCCATTACCTCCAGTGTTGGCATTGCCGCCATTCCCGCCCTGGTTTGCGTTGCCTCCGTTACCTCCAGCGTTGGCATTGCCGCCGTTTCCACCTTGGTTGTCGTTGCCACCGTTTCCACCTTGGTTGTCGTTGCCACCGTTTCCACCAGCACCACCCGCCTTGACCTGGAACTTGGTGCAATCATCCTGGGCACCACGTTGAGCAACAGGCATAAGGACGGGTTGATGGTTAGAGGATGAGCTCATAGTGCAGAGTCGGTAGAATCCCTCTGGAAGTCCACCAGCGACTTCCGCGGAGAGAAGACCTTGGCCGTTTCCTTTATCGTTGATTCCCTTGAAGAACACAAAAGCGGAAGCATCAAGGGCGTCCTTAGGCGTAAAGCTGTTTCCCATGTCCTGTATGGTGACGTGAGTATGACCAATAATTTGGCCTTGCCCGTCAAGGTCTTGTGGGGCGGCGTAATATGTGTTCGCGGCGTTGGTGAAGGATCCAGGTGCGAAGTTGGCCATCTGGACTTGGACATTGAAAGTGGTGAGTGGCTCCAAGACTTGAGCTGGCTGGGGGTTGATGATCATGCTAGACACCATCTTGTTCTTGGCAGGGATCTTGCCCATAACTATAGATTATCAGTAGGTTTCAATGATGTCAGGTTAATAGGCTGACTCACCAACGCCATTACAGGAGCCATCGGTATTTTGTAGACCATTGGTGACGGTCTGCCCTGAGCAGAAGTTGATGAAGTTGGCAACGTCACTGGAACAGTTAGTCTGAGGAGTATCTAGAAAGTCGGGGCACCTTACGTTGCTGAGTTAACCTGGCCATCTGCAGCACCATCAGCACTTTGGCCAGTTGAGGCGCTGCCGGTCTGCACAGCATTGGCAGCCAAGCAAGTGGGGTTCGCTCCGCCATTGTTGCCGCCGTTGTTGCCGCCATTGTTGCCCCCGTTGTTGCCTCCGTTGTTGCCCCCGTTGTTGCCTCCGTTGTTGCCTCCAGTATTGGTTGCGCCAGTGTTGGCGCCGGTGTTTCCTCCCGTGTTACCCCCGGCGTTAGCTCCGGTGTTGGCGCCATTGTTGCCTCCAGTGTTGCCCCCGGCGTTGGCGCCATTGTTTGCATTCTGGCCTCCCGCGTTTTGGCCGGTGTTGCCGCCGTTGCCTCCAAATTGGCCCCCTCCAAATCTGTTACCACCCCCAAAGCGGTTTTGGCGACGTCTGAGTTGCCTTCGGTTGTGGTTGGCTTCCCTCAGGACAACGGGATCTTCGAGGCCTCTGGCAGCCTCATAGGATGGGGAGCCGATGGAAGCTCCAGAAACCTGAGCAGCCAAGCCAGTGGCCGCGAGAAGTAGGACGGAGGATGTGAAGCGCATCGTGACGGTGACTCGAGTGATAAGGATAAATGATTAAAATTTAAGACCAGCTTGTTAAAAGAGAGTAGAAGTGAAGTTAAGGGGAACGATCAACGTAAAGAAGGTAAGGAATGTGGAACTTTCGAACCGAGCAAAAAAGACAGGCCAGCAAAAAGAAAGCGATGCAAATCAAAGCAAAAGACGGAAGGAAATACCAAGAGCGCCATCACCGTCTTTATGGTTTGCTCTGGCACAGATTACGGAAACATCGGCACGATGGGGTGGTGGGAGACCGAGAATAGCAAGGATCAGTCTCAAAAGATGGCGGTTTCTAAACGCGGAGCTGCAAGGGCAGGTTGAGCTGTCTGAGCATTGGCAGTGGGTATTCTGACAGAAATGGACTGTTTCGGCAGAAGAAATTGAGATTGGAAGTGATGGGCACAACACAAATATGAAGTTGGAGATGTATCAGAATGGAGTTCTGAAGCGTCGTTTAACCCCTTGGCGTTCTTTGCGGTCGGGCGCGGCGACAGTCTGAGTTTCGTATATCCCCATAACCCGTGATTTTGCACAACAAGCCAATCACAGCTGTGGAAATACGTGAAGTCGCTTACATCAGCCGCGCTTCGAGGAACCAAAGGGCTGTGCTTGGAGGCACAGAGGCTCTTCTACCAAGACTTCGAGGTCCAGGAGACGGTCTCAGTGGAAATTGCGAAACTGCTTCCAAGAGGTGCCAATGTCCCCGAAATGGTCGCATAACAGGGCCAAGCCTCAGCCACAGCCATCACTGACCGCCTTGACTACCACTACAGCAACCGTGAGAACCCAGTAAGGGGCCAGCGGAGCAGGTCCGCGGCCCAGATGCCAATATCTTAAGCTTTATTTAGCCCTGCAGCAATCAGGAGGGCCGTGGTTCTCTAACATGGCCTGTTTGAAAACGCCGCGTTTTTCCGCTGTCAGACTCCTTGTTGGGCTTTCTCCGCTGAGATGTGATCACCCTCACGTCCTTCAAGGGCCTATGTCGGTTCTTCTCCCCAAGGTCCCTCTGTTCCTCTTGGCTGGAGGCATTCCTCGGTCGTCCTTAAGATACGACCTCGCCGCCCTTCCCGAGTCATTGCCCCGTCTGTGCAGGGGCAACTTGTTTGACCATTCGGCTGATTTGTTCATGATGCACCCCGTCGCTCCTTCGCTCCTTCTGACCTCCCCGCTCATACAGATCGGCGACACTCGTCCGGCCTGGTCCAACTCCATCACCTGAGATGCTTGTTCATCTGATGTCCCTATCTTGTTCCTCGAGTCGAACAAGTTTGAGTTTGACAGGCGTGGTGATCCAGTGATGATCCATTTGGAGGCAGTAGGCGAGAGGCAGCTGGTCCGTCCACACATTCCGCTATTACCAGTGGGGTACGGAATGCTGGAAGCCATGAAGCAACGAAATCGTCCATACCACCTTTCCGCGCAGCTCCATTTTTGATAATACCATAAATAATTCACGTATAATAGCTCGTTTCAAAGGATATCCTGGTTCCCTCCACACTAACTCTTGCATCTCGGCTGGCTTGTTTCTAAATTTGCCGCCAAGAGGCAATTATAATGCATTTCACACATTACACGCATTACTTCTGTTGGTTGTGTAAACTTGCAAATATGAAAGTAGTCGACGCATCGCCATTCCCTCGATAGGTGGGAACATGGGAACGTAATCACGTGACGTTAAATTTATATTCACTTGGACAAATTGCTAGTATGCTAACAGAGTGGGTATTAAAATGTTATAAATGTTATAAAAAATTGTCTCTAGACATTCATAGCTTGGTGATTATTTTGTAGGTCATTTTAAGGTAAAACGGTGGTTTTTGGGGTTGTAGGTAATCCAAATATATTGAATGCAATATTTTCGCTAGAATATAAACATACTTTATCCATGAAGAGGAAAACCATCAGCGAAGAGACCGGGAAAACAAAAATGGACGCTCCTGCCAATATAGATGGCAGTGAGCATCCTGCTAACCCACTTCCCAACCCTCCAGAAACCTTCCCTGCGGAGGAGCGGCCCCTCCATGAGGGTTTTATGCGGGAAGCGTTGGCAATGGTATGCCGTCCCATCTACTCATACTGTCAAATTCTCCCCCATTAAAGTCTTAATACTCACAAAATACAGGCACAACTCGCTCTAGACACAGATGAGACCCCTGTCGGCTGTGTCTTTGTCCACAACGGGACTGTGGTGTCCCGCGGCATGAACGCCACCAACCGCACCCTCAACGGCACGCGTCATGCCGAATTCATCGCCATTGCCTCGCTCCTTTCGCCGACGCCCCTCCCAGCCTCAACGTCCCCAAACGATCTACCCCAGCCTGACCCTAGTAGGCCATCCTACACGGCCGACATTCTCTCAGAATGCGATCTTTACGTCACGGTTGAGCCTTGCGTCATGTGCGCCTCGTTGCTCCGCCAGTTTGGGATCAGGAAGGTTTATTTCGGCGCTGCAAACGATCGGTTTGGAGGGACTGGCGGCGTGTTGAGTATTCATGACTGTGATGCAGTAGACCCGGCGTACGAGGTTAGTGGGGGTTGGCTGAGGGAAGAGGCGATAATGATGCTGCGTCGGTTCTACGTGCAGGAGAATGGGAAAGGTGAGTTTCCACTTGAATTATTTGGCAGGACCCATGGAAGATATGGTCTCTAACTGATTATAGCACCGGCGCCGAGACCAAAGAAAGAGAGAGTTTTGAACCTCGAGGTAGAACCGTTGGTTAAGACAACTGGTGATAATCCAAGTTGAATGTCGGGACTGGGAGCGTTTGTGACATAGCATCGAAGAGGTAGACGGACGAAGTATATGTATATCACGAAGAATTCACGTAATTTTGGCAAAGGAAAATAGCTTTACAAATCCTATCTAGAAGATACTGAACAGCCTGGAGAAATAAAGTGAGCCTAACTTGCCATTGGCCCCTTTAAGGACAGCTACCAGAATCGCCTGGATACAGCATTCCCACTGATAGCTTTATTGTGCCCCCCCTCTCCCAACACCCATGCATACATTTTCGGGATTTTCTCGTGTATTTGGGCGAGGCCGCGATTGATAGCGAGAACTATCGAAACATTTGAACCAGTGGCATTGCCGGCAGACTGTAACATATATGAAGATGCACGATATTTTGGGAGACATCTAAGAATTATGAATCACGCACGCATCTGGCTGACGGTAACATAATAGTGTCTAAAAATCTCATTGGATATGTACAACTTCACCTCCCTTTTTCCCAAAATAATTATCGACACATCAGATCCCTCCTGCCTTTCCCAACCGCTCAGCCTCCAATTCCCTCTCGGCTTGCTGATAGTATTTCGCTGTATCCACACCGTGCTGGTTGTGGTTCACAAAGTTGAACCATGGCATGACGTGCAAAAACACGCCCGAGTATCGGGAGTTCCTGGAAGCAACACCCTGCATGTATGGAGTAAGGGAGCTCTCGCCGTAAAGGGATTCGCCCTTCTTGACTTTCGAAACCATCTCCTTCATGTCCCTCTCGACCTCACGAGAGTTCTCGCTGAAGCCGTAGAAGCGCACTAGACCGGCAAACGTTAGCAGACGAGCGCAGCCGGGATTCGATCGAGACTATCGCGAGAACGTACGGATAGAGCGCTGGTACATTGTGAGGAAGCCAGCGGTAAGCCCAACAAATCCAGCCAGACGCATAATCGGCGCAAAGCCACCCTTGCCGACGTACGATGGGGCAATTTTCTCCCATGTGAGCAACAGGCCGGGTCCGGCAGCGGCTACCACAGCTCCCGTGGCATAGTCGGAAGGGCGAGTGTAGGCCAATACACGCTTGACATGTCTGTTCCGGTCAGTATCGCGCTGTTATCTGGCAAAGGCCTGCTGGTTATTATGGTACGTACGGATCAGAGTCGATGAGCTGTAATTGCTTGGTTAGCACGATTCGCGGGGCAAGAAGAGCGACAGGAACATACAGGATAGGCAGTGTTGACTTTCTTCGCTGGCACGAACGGCCGCTGCTCGACGTTCGACATTGTGAAGGCGCAATGGTGGACAATTGCGTGTGGAAGTGCTCGTGGTGAGGTTGACTTGTGGTTCATGGAGTTGAAGATCTGATCGCTTGTGATTGGCGGAGAGAGCGCCAAGCAATTTTTGGGATCGGGAGAACTGTAGCTTCAAAATGTTAGGAAGCGCGCTTGGAGAGCAGTAGACGACCACATTTACGCCGCCTATTTTAATTGTATTGCGATTGAAAGGTTTCTCGACCTCGCGTCCATATTTTGCTATTGCGCGCTGGAATCCTGCGAATGAGACGAAGTAGAAATCGGCTGTGAACCGACACAGGAGCGCTGCAAGTAAACAAAGACACGCGCAGCAACCTTGTCTGCTTCAAGTCGACTTCTCTCAATCCCCGACCAACATCGACCTGATTTATCACGATGGCCTTCAGCTTTGGAAACACCCAGACTCAGCCAGCCCAGACGGGAGGAGGCTTGTTTGGAGGACTCAATACCAACACACAAAACCAAAGCCAAGCTGGAAGCTCGATATTTGGCCAAAAACCACAAACCCAGCCGGCTCAACAAAGTACGGGATTCTTTGGGCAGAATACACAGCAACAGCAACAGCCGCAGCAACAGCAGCAGTCTCTATTTGGCCAGAGTGCACAGGCACAGCAGCCTCAGCAATCATCTCTATTCGGGCAAACACAGCCGCAGCAACAGCAGCAGCAGTCCACTGGGCTATTTGGACAGACGGCGCAAACTCAACAGCCACAACAGCAAACGTCCCTTTTTGGACAATCTGCTCAGGCGCAGCAGCAACAGCAGCCTAACAATAATCAACAGAGCCAGTTTGGAAGCTCCCAACTATGGCAACCGCAGACGCAAAACCCTCGTATGTACATCCAGGCTCCAGAAGGCCGGTAGCCTATCTAACATGTTTGACAGAACCAAAATCCGTTCCCGAGCAAATGCAGGTAGTCCTCGAAAAATGGTCGCCAAACAGCCCAACCTGCGTATTCAAACACTACTTTTACAACAAAGTGGCTGATAACCAAGTGCCATTCTACAAGGCTGGCCCGAATGAGGACCCCAAGGCTTGGGACGAAGCTCTGTCCAAGAAGCCCGGACCTGGATATATTCCTGTGCTATGTACTGGATTCGAGCAGTTGGGCGAGCGTATCAAGACACAAAACACCACCCTCGCAGCGTTCAACAGAGTATTACACCAGATCAATGGGAGCTTGGATGCTATGATGATCCGCCATGACACGGAAACGAGTGTGAGGATTTTGAATGCCAAGCGAAAGCATACAATGTTGAAGCAGAGGTCACTGGCACTGGCAACAAAGGTGCAGATACTGAGGAATAGGGGATTTGCAATGGGTGCAGCTGAGGAGGCCTTGAAGGTGAAGCTCACAGCGCTTGATAAGTCAGTATGCGACCCGGCATTGTCGGCAAGGGCAGAGGAGATCTGGGCCAGAATGGTCAGCGTTAGAGAGAGGGCGAGGCTGCTGAAGGAGGAGATGGAAAGACAGGCAGGCAGCAATGGCTCGAGCATGGATGAGCAGACTGCACGACGTGCGGAGAAGGTTTGTATTCCCATTTCACGCCGATTATTTGAGCCGCCGCTAACCGTCTCATAGATCCTTGAAGATTACGCTACGCAGTTGGCACACTTGAAGAAGGAATTGGCGTTGATCAACACTGAGTTTGGGGAGTGGCAGACAGAGCAATCGCCTGCGGATTCCGAGGCGAAGAGGCGGTAATGAGGAACGGTTTGTTTCATAAAGCTAATGCAGATGCAATCTCGGGATTTCTACCTGATTATGACCAAAAGGAGGCGTCGGGCACTGGGGAATGGTGTTTTGTATTAGACAGTAATCATTCCGTAAATATTGTACAAAATGTGCCCAGAAAACGGCATGTTCTAGGCGTCTATCGTTCCCAAATCCATATAATCCTTTCCTTTTCGTGATATCCTATCCCCCAAAGTACTCGGCCTAATAATACAAAGCCAAATCACATCCGTGATGGCCCATCCATCTGTCGTTGCATCGAAGTATGTCGTTTAAATGAGCTTCTTGACGGCGTCAACTGCGAATGGAGCTGCAAATATATCGATTAGAACAGGCCCATTGAGAAGATCTGATAGAGTGAACTTACAGAGGTACAAGAGGACGGCTCCAAAGATGATCTTCTGGATTGTGCTGGAAGCCTCGTCCTCCTGAGCCTTGAGCTCAGCGGCGCTTGGTGGTGGTGGTGCTACAATCCAGCGTCAATTACAGATCCATGCAGGTCCAGACAGATGATGAACTTACGTCCTCCGAACATTTTGGTAGATTTATAGTGTTGTTGTGGTGGTAGTCTTGGTTACTTGAAGTGATGTTGGCCTTCAAAATTTATTTTGACGTTGTAGTCGGACTTGGTTACCGTACTAGGAGTAGTTCAGCCTTCCAGCTTCCACCTTTGAGGCTCTATAATTCTTTCAATCCAAATCCATCCACGCAACAACACTTCACCAGACGCGTTTTGGGACCTTTGATATATCCGTTTGTGTATATTCAGTGGCCGCCCAGTTGGCGCGAGTAACTCTACACATAACATCGCCTGTCCTTCTGCCACCTTTGCACCACATCATACCTCCACGCATAGTTGAGCCTCAACTGACCACTCTCCAACGGCAACCCCGAACCCTACGATACGCCATTCAATAGACCACCTGTCTGAACTCCAAATAATAGTCCACTCACGATGTCGGACGCCGGCGGCAGCTCTCGCGCCGTAACGCCAGAAGATAAAGGCTCGCCACAAGACACACCCGTTGACGATGTGAACGAAAACTCCGATGTGGACCAGGCGGAGGAGAATGACGACCGGGACGATCCTGATTCCGAACTCTCCGAAGTCGATGAAGCAGAATTTGCCGACTTCGACCCTAACACTGTCGCACTTGGCCCTGTCGAGATCGATGAGGAAGTGGCACGCACCCTGAAGGCTGGAAAGCGCAAGCGCCCCGACAAGGATGGAGAGGGCGCACCTAAGAAGCCAAAGGAGGGGAAGAGGGAAAAGTCAAAGAAGAGGAAGGAGAGGCTCGAGAGGACCCAAACTGGTGCCGAGGAGTACGATAGTGGCGCGGATGGAGAAATATTGGAAGGCAGACGGACGGCGAAGCCCAAATCCGTAAGGATTGAGGGAGAGCGCAAGGAGAGAGATCGCGCGAAGGAGAGGAAGAGAGAGGAGGAGAGAGTGCAAGCCATAGACCAAGAGAATATGACTCCGGAGCAACGAAGGGCTGCAGCTCTTGACGCAGCAATGGATGCGGCATTGAAGAATCCGAACAAGAGAAGGCGCAAGAAGGATGAAGTGGTACGTATCGCGGTAGACATCTGTTGAATTTACGATACTAACTGTTTAGGACCTGGAAGAAGCATTCGACGATGAGATCGCGGCCCTGAAGATTCGCATGGAACAAGCCTGCCAGGCCGATAACACAGCTCGTGAGCGAAGCCAGCCGGCTGTCCATAAGCTGAAGATGCTTCCCGAAGTCGTTGCTCTCCTCAATCGAAACACTGTCCGCCACTCGATTGTTGACCCTGACACCAACTTCCTCCTGTCTGTCAAGTTCTTCCTCGAACCCCTGAACGATGGCAGTCTTCCAGCATATAACATCCAGCGTGATCTTTTCAATGCTCTTGCACAGCTCCCCATTGAAAAGGAGGCTCTTCTCAGCAGCGGAATTGGCAAGGTGGTCCTGTACTACACTAAGAGCAAGAGACCTGAAATTGGGATCAAGCGCATTGCAGAGAGGCTTCTCGGGGAATGGAGCAGGCCCATTCTGAAGCGCAGCGACGATTATAAGAAGAGGAAGATTGCCACCAAAGAATATGACTTCCAGTATGTATCCCCGTCCGAATTTGACTGGCGCGTATTAACTGTCTCCACAGGGCTGCACAACTCGCCCTTCGCCCATCCGGCACGCAGACTTCGAGCCAGCCATCCCTTGGATTATCGCGGAAGGAACTGGATCGCGAGCGCGTTCTGGCCGCTCCAAGGCCAGGTAACAGGGCTAGGCTGGAGACGCACAGTGCCAGCTATACAGTTGCGCCCAAGAGTACTTTTGATCCACAGAGAGCGGTCGATCCAGCAAGCAGGCCAATTGGTGCCAGTGGTATGGAGGCTTTCAGGAAGATGACTGCGAAGAAGGGGACGAAGAGGGGCTAGGTTCCCAATCCCATGCGAATAGAGCAAGGGGCGGGCGTTTTAAGAGGGCCTTGGGATGTATTTATAGTTCACATATCTGCCTTTGGCTAGGCGGCGAGTGAAGCAATGGCTTGGGGCAATGGCGCACATTGGGGCCCGACAGGCGTTTTTTGCTTTGCGAGCGATGAATCTGAACAAAGTTTAGGGGCCTGCCGTTGATAATATAGCATCCAAAAACATAAGTGCAATCCATGCGCCATGTGATAGACTTCATTGAAGAAAATATTCATTCCATATGACCATCGTTAATGTACATTTCAAACTTTCCAACAGAACGAATCTATGGATCCAGGCATACCCTTATCGCAAATAAAAGGGCACGGTACTTACATTGCGCCGCCATCCACTTAGATATGCACATATCATCATTTATCCACTTCCTTCTGCCCAGCCGCATTGCTACCCCCAAAAAAACCTCCCAACCAGTTCCTGAACTCTTCCAACTTGCCTGCAAGATAATCGCCATCAAGCGCGTCCCAGAAACCACCGCCAGCTTCTGGCTCGCCAGTAGTTTCGGGGGCGCCGGGAACAATTGAAGTTGTAGGGGTCTCTGTCGGCCCCTGGCTGATGACGGGCCTGTCAATACCTGGAACATCGCTGACGACAGGCCGATCAATGCTGGGGTCTACAGTACTTGTTGGCACACTTGTGGAAGAGGCGGCTGATGGCAACGGATCCATGGGCTCTTCAGGCGTTGTCTCGGGGCTGTGAGTGCCGACTGGCTTCAACGGCAGCCTGAGCGTTCCGTTATTTGGCTGTGGGACGAGGTTGAGGGAGTCGCAGACGATATTGTACACCTCAATATTTTCTACACGGGTTAGTGGGAGCGAAAGATATGGATGAAGGAACTTACGGAACGGGTCAACTCGGCTGTTTGGGGAGTGCGGGAAAGCTGGTCCCCTGGCAATGAATATCGCTCTCATCAACGGATTCTCATGGTCGTAGCCATGAAGGCCTTTCGGGTGGTATTCTGTGCCTTCCGCCTTGGCCGTGGCAACGTTGAATTCTTCTTTGGTTACAATTGCCCATCCTGTATTGGGTACAATCCAGAGTGGCGCAATGCGCTCATTTTTGGAGAAATGGTACCGCTCTGGCATGTTGGTATCGCGCAAATACACGTCAAAGCTACCGTGTTCCTTTGCTGCGGCTGTCAGTTTATCGTACAGAGGCATTAAGTCATCTGCCAACTTCGGCCTTAGGCCGTACAATGGCCACCCGTCTGTGTGCTCGATGAGGTTGAGGTCGATGAGATCATCCAATTGGATCAGCCTGTCCGTGGATGTCGTTGCCATCCCATGGTCCGAAACAATCACGACGTTGACAACCTCAGTCAAGTTCCTATCTTCGAGGCCTATGAACAACTGATCGAGCATTTTATCCACGCTGCTAATAGTGGCTCTCATCTCAGTGCTATTGGGGCCGTATTTGTGGCCCGCAGAATCGACATTGGGGACGTATGCCGCGATCAACTGTGGGCGCATATCGGCAATGAGAGCACTCTCATCTTCTTGCCCCGGCTTATCAAGGAGTTCGAGTACTCTGTCAACCTTGCCGAGAAGCGGCTCCTTGCTCTTGAACGTGTCCAAGAAACTAGGCTCCAGATCCAGAATATGAGCTTCACTCCCAGGCCACATATGTATTGCTGTTCGAATCCCCTGCTTTTCTGCCGTTACCCATATTGGCTCTCCACCCCACCATTCTGGCTGCATACTCCGAGAAGGATCAGTGTAATAGAACTCTCTCTTTAATGCTGGGTCCCAAAACGTGTTCCCAACAATACCATGACTTTCGGGATACAGACCTGTGGCAAGCGTATAGTGGTTCGGAAAGGTGACCGAAGGAAAACTGGGCAGCATATACACAGGGGAGATTCCTTCGGCAATGAATGAATTCAGCCTCGGCGTGATCCCCCTTTGTAGGAAATCCGCACGAAATCCATCAAGGCTGATGAGTATTGTTGTTGGCGCAAACAGCGCTGTCCCATTATTAAACATGGTCTGGACGGGTATCTTCCTTCTTCCCATTGACAATTTCCAAGCACCGAGGGCTAATAAAGCAAACGCAAGAAGTATGAGAACACTAATATAACACATTCTTCCATACTTGCGCCGCTTTGATTTATCGTTCCCGCTATGCTCGTGTTTGTCAATATCGGACAAGTCGTCGGTATTGCTGCTCTCTCCAGTGGCGGACCCCTCCTTCAAAAAGCCTTCTTCCATCTCGTACATTAATCCCCTATCCTCGCCATGGGCTGCCGCCTCCACCAACCTGTCTTTCTTGTCTTTCCTCCGCGCCCTCCTTTGCCGCCTCCTCTCTTTTTCTTCACTGCTCGCATTATTCGACAGACTCTCAGAGCTCGGGCCTGATTCGGCCGACCCTTTCCCATATGTCTTTCCCATCATCTTCTTGAACGGATTGGGGAGGGCCAGGCCAGAGCCTCGGCGACCCAGCCGGTTCTCGGTCAACATCTGGTCGAGTTCCTCCTCATCAAGCAAAACCTTCCTATCATGCTCGCGGATGTCCGAGCTGGTTCGCGCAGCGCCCAGAACGGAATCGTCCTCGCTATCGGTGTCTTGCTCGCTGTGGATGGAGCGATCGTCGTTGCCGTTCGACGGCGTCAGGAACGAGGCTTCCGCGCCCGGCGATAAAGTTGGGGAAGTCATGTCTGCGGCAGGCGTCATGGATTATGGAGAGATCTGGACGCTGGTGACATCTCTGGCAGATGTGACACGACAATTGCTGAGATGAGTAAGAGATACGATACGAACCCCTCGATAAATTTATCCCCAAAGGTTGCGCGATATGACCATCTAATACGGTAGCTGCACGAACCTCAAGCGCAGCTTGATATGCGCAAGGAATATATCATAAGGATGAACAATCGGCCTCAACACAGGTACCTCAGCACTCCACATCTCTCTA
This sequence comes from Pseudogymnoascus sp. VKM F-4516 (FW-969), assembly GCA_000750815.1. Lineage (NCBI taxonomy): Eukaryota > Fungi > Ascomycota > Leotiomycetes > Thelebolales > Thelebolaceae > Pseudogymnoascus > Pseudogymnoascus sp. VKM F-4516 (FW-969). The sequence goes on along the minus strand of JPJZ01001225.1, from coordinate 14,837 downwards.
ATATCTATATTATTTGTGTCTGCCCTGGTAATCATTCTGGGGGAGCTTGCTCAATACATTCTTTATCCTCTTACTCTTTGAGAAGCTGTGGACAACTTTACCTGCCTCCCTTTCCACTATCAGTAGATTAATGACCGGACTTCAATCCTTCCTTTTTATATTGCATAGTCTCTTAAACGAAAGGACACAACATAAACAAGCGATTAATATATATGATGTAAAAATTATGTTCATTACAGTGAGTATCTAACCCACCCGTCTCTCAACCTTTCTGCAAAATATACGGTACAAAGAAATCCTAATTATAACAATCTGCCCAAGATATCGCACTCGCTCGCGCTTGCTCTGGGTATCTCTTTCTGTTCTCTACACTAAATGACAAAGGAAAAAATAATGTTTTTTGATAGATATTAAGGCGGGACTATCACCTCCCTAGATTCGCTCCGAACATGGTTTCATCGACGGTACTCTCATCATCATCATAAAATCCGGCGTCGCTGTAATCCTCCGCCCGCGCATCAGAGTCGTAATTGCTCCTATGCATCATCGGGGGAGTCGCAGGTGGTTCATCGGCGCTGCCTGCGCGTGCCTTTCCCTTGGCAAGTTCCTTCCTGGGACTCGCTCGTTCTCTTGCCGTTTGAGCTGCAGCAAGCTGGCGGCCGGTGTTCTCGAAGGCACTTGGCTGGGCACTTGGCTGGGCTTGCTGTAGGGGTGGAGTTTGGCGTGCTGTTGTAGCTGCAGGCGGGGTCATCAGGCCTGACAGGAAGCTCTGAGCACCGGATGCCACTGTTGCTGCTGGGCTGCCTCTGGCTGGTTGAAGACCTTCGCGAGTCTTACGCCAGCTACCCCACGCAGCAGCCATCGGTCCGACGACCTGTGCCACGCGAGGTGATGCCGCCTCACGGATGCTGGCGGCAATATTTGGCAGGTTGATGGCCGAGCCTCCGCTCATCGCACGCTCGCGCTCTTGCTCCTCCATTTGGAGATTCGCTTGAAGGCGAATGGCGGCTGCCTTGACGGTTTCCGGGTTGAACCCCGGCTCGCCGATGGTGTTGATGATGTCTTGAAGATCACCAACACGCACCGCGAGAAGCTCACGGAGCCACATGATCTCGTCATCACGCTTTGCTATTTTTGTTGGCGCATCGAGATCGACACCGGCGAGCTGGTGCTCAAGAGACTCGATTGTCTGCTCGCGGTTCTGGAGCTGCTCTTGGAGGACCATGATCGACTCGCGGAGAGCTTGTGGAGAGACCTTCTCGGGAAGCTTCATTGTCAGAGCAGGTGTTTGGCTGGAGTCCTTGACGGTTCGGGCAGCTTGTGCGGCAGCAAGAGCAGCCGATTTGGTAACTTCAAGCTTCTCTTCGATATGAGCGACACGGTCTTGAAGGTGCTCCGTCTTGGCAGACGACAGGCTCAGCCTCTCAAGGAGGTGCTGCTCAGATCGTTGAGCGTCCTCAAGGGCATTGTTGAGCTGGCGCTCATGTTGGGTTTGAATGTCCTCAATCTGGTCTTGGTGACGGCGAGCGAGTTCATTCAGCTCCTTGGCCTTGGACTCTGTTGCCTCCTCGAGCAGCATATCATGTCTCTCACGGGCAGTATCCGCATCAAGCTTGACATGGTCCAAGTCAGCTCTAACTCTCGCAAGTTGATCTTCGAGGTCCTGTCTGACGATATTGACTTGGTTGTTGGCTGATTCGATTTCGGCTTGCATGTAATTCCTGGTCCGCTGGACTTCGCTCAAGCCAGACTCGCGAGCCTCTTCAAACTCGCGCTTGTGGCGCAGGACGTTCTTCTCAGCTTCATTGAGTTCATTCTCGAGATTAACCACGAGAATATCAAGCTTCTTGGAGTCGTTAACAGCGCGAATGCCTTCGCGTTCACCAGCTTCAAGCCTCTCAATCTCCTTCTCGAGGCGCTCTCTGGTGCGGGCCTCGGCTTGTAATCTGGCATCAAGGACTTCCTGTCTCGCAATAAGAGCTTGCTCCTTCTTTGCGCGTTGGGCGTTCTCCTGTGATACTTCCTGGGCTGCCTTGGCCATGTCGTCTTGCAGGTTGCCCAGCTTGCTGCGGAAGTTCTCCCGAACGCGGAGGCTCTCCTGCATCTGAAGCTTGAGGCTTTCGACAGCGCGTCTGAGGGCAGTTGATTCTGCAGTCGCCTTCTCAGCATCATCCTTGCTTGCCGTGGCGATCTCATTGGCTTTCTGGGTCTCAAACTCCCATTGGCGGCCTTGCTGGCGAGCATCTGCGAGATCTTTCTCCAATACGGCGATTCTGTTGGTGAGTTCGGAGTGATTCTTCTGCGAGTTTTGGGAGCTGGCTTCGAGCAGGTTAGACCTCATTGCATTCTTGGCTCTTGTGTCCTCCAAAGCCTTGACCTTCTTATCGCGTTCCTCAAGTGACTCGCGGAGTCGTCCCTCTTCCTCAGAAGAGATTCGGAGGAGTCTTTGAACTTCAGACAGACGATCCTCGGCAGCGCGGCGGTTCGTGACCTCCAGCTCCATCTTCTCGTCGGCCGAGGTGATCTTTGCTGTCATCTCCGAAACCTTTGCTTCGAGCTCGGCAATCTTGGCTTGTGCAGCATCGTCGACAACTGGGGCAGCAGGCATTCGGCTCTCAATGGCACTTTCGACAATACTGCGCAAATCATCGCCCTGGAAAGCAGGTTGTTTAGTCTGTCCAAACTGATCTTGAAGCTCCTTGAGAGCCTGCAGGACCTCAGAAGACCCCTGGGCGTTCTCAGCGGGTTGACTTGTGGCACGCTGTGCAGAGTGATGCTCTGCAAAGGCCTCGGCGATCATGCTTCGCATCTTGTCAAGCTTTCGATCCTTCCTGGGGCTGAGTGATCGACGATGTCCCTCATCGTCGTCTTCATCATCAGCGTCGCTTTCCTGGAATTCAGCAGACATACTGCGTCGAGCTCTGCGGCTGGAAGGTGGTCGCAAGGTTGCAAGTGATAGCTGAATAACCTGCAATGCTTGCTCCATGGGTCCTAGCTTTTCGGCCAGCACACCACCGACGATATCGTTGACATGGCTGTCAAAGAATTGAGATCGAGCGTTGAATTTAGACTCGTCATCACGGTCCAAAACGCTATCCCAGTCGCTTGGCTCAACGCTCTCATCACCATTGAGATGGTGGACAGGCGAGGTTTCGAATGCCCTGGCAATTGGCGAGTGGGAAACGAACGGGTCGTCTTCCACTCTGGAGAAGACTCGTTGTCCAAGGCCTCCAGGTAGCGCCTGGAAGCGTCGAGGGCTGGGACTCGGAGCATCGCTGCGCATCATGTTTTGTGGATGAAGGCGAATAGGAGACGACTCGCTGTGCGGCATTTGCAGAGTTTGCTCTGAGCTGGTAGGCCGTTGCGAAGACTCCGGTACGTGCCTTACAGCACCCATGGTCGAGTCAGCCTCGTTGATGTGGCGCATTATATCATCGATCTCCTCGAATGAAGCCTCACGAGGAGGAGTAGCAGTGTAAGAAGCGCCGTCGTAAGCAGCTGGGCTTTGTGGTGCGGCATCCTCCAACGTCGATATTTCTTGGTCGGAGACTTCGGCCTCTGCGGCGACCTCGCTTCGTTGGGGTGGCGGCGAGGGAGTCGGGTCCGCGTATCTTGAGCTTGCAAGGCCCTTGCGGGGTGGAGGGGTAGCTTTGACGGGCTCAGGGGCGACATAAGTGAATGGGTTCGTGGGAGCTGCCGCCTCTGGCTCAGTCGGTTCAGTTCCGAACCAGTTTGCCCCGAATTGGAACGGCTTTGCGAGAGCAGACAGCGAATTTTTCTTGTGCTTCTTGTGGTCATTGGACTCTGTTGATGACACGGGTGCAGCTGGCTCCTCTGACGGGACGTTTTGGTCAAAGACCTTGAACGGAGCGTTGCCGATAGAGTGAGGGTTGGACCTGCTGAAGTCGACGGCATCCTCCTGTTGCTGCCACTCGTATGGCGCCCACGCCTTGCCTTCATAGTCTGGTGAGTCCTCGAATCGGCTGCGAGTTTGGTTCTGTAGAGCACGCTCTGGCACTGGTACAATGCGAAGAGGCTCCTGGTCTTGGTCTAATGGCGAGGCGTTCTCCTTGTCAATCGGTTTGGCTGTTACTGGAGTTGCATCCTTGGGTGGAGACTGTTCACGGGTAGTCTCTTGCAGTGGCATAGTAGGCTGGGCAAACAGCGGAACTGAGTCGCCATCGCCCGCATCTGCTTTCGATCTCTTGAATCGGCCATCACCTTGCGTGATGCGGCCGTCTTCGCCCTCAACACCTCCATCCTCGTTCCCGCTCTTGCCAGACGAACTGTCTGGACGAATGATTGGGATGGCCTTGGATTTTTTGGGCGGCTTGATGATGTCGGACAGGCTCATGCTGAGATTGCCGAAGATTGACGATCTAAGATTTGCAGGCGTTTCCGCAGAGCTGCCGGCCGAATCAGACATGTACGAAGCCAGCGGAGTAAACTCGGGAGCATCAGGTCTAAACATGGGGCCCGACGAGGAAAAGCTGAATTCGCTTTGGCCTGGTGTGAATGGGGCCGCATTGACATTGATCTTGCTGCTACCAAATGTAACTGGAGGAGATGCCGGGCTAGGACTGATTGGTTGGAATGTGGTATTGAAGGCTGACACTTCCGGTTGAGGGGCCGCAAAGATTGGCTTGCTAGGCGTGAATGTGCTAGCGGGGTTGAACTTGAACTCCGATGAGGCAGCTGGGTTGAACTTGAACTCGGTGGCAGATGCGGGGTTGAACTTGAACTCGGAGGAGGTCGAAGCATTGAACTTGAACTCTGGTGCCGCCACGTTCAGTTTAGACATTGAAGCTTTGGATACATGTCCGCGGCTGCCCTTTTCAGCACCAGATGTCGGCTCCGATTCTGCCCACGGGTTGGTAGCGATGGACTGGGATCTTTGGTGAATGCTGCTGTTGGCCAATTTTGGTGTGCCTAGAGCACTTGCATTGGCCGAACTCTCAGACGTGTCCAGTTTAACAGATTCGGAAGCAAGTGCGGGGCTGGCGCTTTCTCCATCGTATGGGCGCTGGGAAAGGGAGTGTCCTCGGCTGTGGGGCTGCGGGTGGTACAAAACTGGCCCTTCTTCATCAGCATACTTGGAAGCATTCAAGCCTGCAAAGGTTGGTTTCGGCTTCTCCTGCTGCTCCTCTTGTGGGGGCGATATAGGGGCCCGCTCTGAGTGAGGGCTGTAGTCATCGTGTTCTAATTGACGTTCAATCTGCTCTTCCAAATGATACTCTGCGTCCTCGATTTCCTTCTGCAGGCTATCACTTAGGTTGAGGCGATGCCCTGGCTGATTAGCCTCAGGTGTCTTTGAAGCGCTCTTCTCGCTATCCGCCTGGAACTCTTGCAGACGAGGGGACTGTCTTGAGATAGACTGCTGGATTTGATGGAACGAGAACTGTCGCTGGGGTTGAGCGGCGATCGGGGTAGCCTCGTTAGGGAAATACCCGTCCTGTGGCAAAGGCGAACCCGGGGAGGTAAATCCACCAAAATTATGCACAGATGGAGAACCACCGCGATGCATACCCTGGTACAGCATCTGCTGAGGAGACCATGGGACGGGAGACTGCTGTTGGGAGCCACCATACGGCGACCCGAATGGGTGCTCTCCACCAGAGAATGAAATCGACTGTCGTGGATTATGAAATTTCCCCAGCATATGACCGTGTCCTGATGATGTTGACGCGGTGGATCCAACAAACGAGCTCTGTCCCGTTGCAGGACCAGCGCCAGGTAGCAATGGCGGCGAAAAGAGCTTGGAAGGCTGTGTGCCGTGGCTGCTGGCCGCGGATGATGTCGGCAGTGGAGGCTGGAAAGGCAATCCATACTGCGCGGAAGCTTGACGGCTCAGTGTCGGAGCGGGTGAAGCTGATGGGATAGGATCTTCATCACCAAGTGATACACCAAGAGCTCGTAATTTGGCTTCTTTCAGCTCTTCAACATAAGCGTCCCAGTGACGCCTGTCGGGAATGCTGATTCTGAAATCGCGGGCGTCACGCTCAAGACGAATCTCAGTGGCATCCGGCCACATGCCTCTGCTTTGCCCTTGGGATACCGCTTCGCCTGGTTCATTATCGGCGTCGAGATTGAATCCAGTGACATTGTAGCCGAGCTGCTCCCAATCGCGCAGCATGGACACGACATCCCTTTCAGTCAATGGTTTAGGGCCCTTCCCTTCTTTCCCACGATCCTCGTCCAATGGCAGGAGAATGGAAATGTTCTTCTTTCCCCAAGGAACCTTGGTCTTCAACCTCGGAGGCTCTGGGTTTGGGGATGGAGTCGGTTTCGGCGCAATCGGCGCAAGATCTTCTAGAGCCACATCACTCGCCATAGGCAACGCCGCAGCGCGCCAATTCGAGGACGTGCTCGATCGCTTGTCTGTGGTGTCCAACGGTGGGGTTGGAAGCGGCTTGTCTAGAGTTGGTGGCGGTGTGTCGTGCGAGGCAGCAAAGACATCGTCCTGCGCGGCAAGGCCAGCGATAGACTGCTCAGCCGTCTCATAACTCGCCGAGGAAGTCATACTGGTAGGCGCTTTGTATCTGGGAACGTCCCTTGGTCGGATAGTCTCCGCACTTGGGCCTCTGAGATGGCGTCGGTCTCCTTTCTTGCTATAGCGGCGTTCGAGGAAGCTTTTAAGCGTAGGCGTCTTTTGGCCAAACTCGTACTCCTCAAGCTGATCTTCGGCTTCAGAGCTACTCAGCGAAGAGTACCCTTTTTCGTCAGACTTATTGCTGTCACTGAGCCACGCCAAACGCTCAATCTCTGCGTCTTCTGCTGCGGTATGCTGTCTGATCCAATCTTCAGTCAAGCCTCGAGTCGGTCTGCGAGCTCGATTTACCAATACACTGGCACTGATGGGAGCAGCGGCAGGCTCTGTAGTGGAACGGAGAAAGCTAGGCGGGGGTCGCAGGTGCAGGGAGTGGAAGTCTAATCTCCGGAGAGGCGACTCTTCAGAAGTATCACTGCTCAAAGTCCCACGATGCGGTCGCGCAGGAAGTGGATCGGCTGGTTCCTGGTAAGGAGAGCCCCAGCTTGTAAAGTAGCGGCTGGATTCCGTACGGGACTCGGAAGGCGGGGTGTTGGAGAGATTGAGACTGCGACCGTTGATGGTCGGCTGTGGCAGAGGCGGAAGAATAGGAGATGAGCCTCCTTCCGCCGTCGAGCTCGAAGAGAAAGCCGGCGAGCCAGGCACGGAGCGGTCGGATTCAGGCGTCGCGGGTATAAAGTCTATCGAAGCAACGGGAGCCGCGCGCGACGAAGACGGTGAAGACGAGGCCGAAATGTTTGCTAGATTGGAGAGACGGTGTTAACCATCGAGCACCTCTGGATTTTTCGGCGGATCGGAGGAGCACACCTGGGGTTTGTGAGACGAGCGCAAACGATATCGAAGTCGTCTGCTGCTTCGTCTCTGGCAAACGTCTACCTGTCGACTAGAGTCTGGAAGGCGGTGATCTACAAGATGTCCTGACGCGACGTGAGGAAAAGTTGGCGAGCACAGATCTAAAGAAATGACATTGTTGGACGCGACACGGGAGGAGTAGACATTCGATCGAGTCCAGGAGCACACTGTTGATGGCGCGTGCAAAGCAAGATCCCGAATGTGGTGATGAAGGATATGGGAGAGGGATGACGGCGGTGGCGACGGGGTTGATGATGAGGGTTAAGGACAGGATTTCTATCTTCTTCAATTATTCTTGGAGAGATTACCGGATTGAGCGTGTCCCCATTACTTTACGTGTGAGTGGCAGAATGGTCGAATGTCCCTTGGGGGTTCAGGGGTACATTGGGGATTTTGAGGATTGTAATTGGTTGCGGGCCGTGCCTACTGGGTCCACGTTTGCTGGGAAGGGACAGGGAAGACCCGCCCGTTAAATGAGTCTCGAAATGAAGGTAAAATGCAGAAATATATGCTGAATTATTGTGAATTTATGGTTGATTATTTGGGATTTATGAGGGATGAGTTGTTCACGATAGGGATATAACTGTAATTGAGGGGAGAAAATTGTTTCATTGACGTGGCCGAGTCACCTGAGTCCCTGGACCCTGAGGTACAGTACAGTACCTGTCGCGGCGACGGAATGTGGGGAAGGGTCCAGAGTTGAACCCGCGTCGCGTCGCGTCATGGTTAGATTGGGATTACTACGGAGTAAACAGAACGGCATGTACAAAGGTGGTTGGCATGCAGAACACGGCATGTACAAGGTAGTTTGTATGCAGAATACTAGCATATACGGAGTAAAAAAAAAGAAATAATACCAACAAAAGATATTGCAAAACAGTGTATTTCTACGGGATCTCGCCAGTGCCTTCCATCTAGATATAGTAATTGTACAAACAACGCGGTCTATAAGCCTTCATACTCGCCCTCACTTTAACACTCCATAGCGAACTTTGGGGAGCGGTCAGCGTTGAAAGATCCCCAGTGAGTCTCATCAGCAACGGATCCGTCCTGGCCCGTGCTCTTTGGCTTCCATGGCTCATCAAAGGCCTCGAAGTAGAAGACGTTGACGCCCCATGCGGTGATGCCGCAGATGGCCTTCTTCCAGTAGTTCTTGGCGCCCTCAAGACTGGGGACAGCAGCCTGGTACTTGGATCCGCCGGTGGGCCATCCTATCTTGTGTTAGATATGTTGCTGACAGAGGGTAATAAACATCATCACTCACCAGTCTCGCCAACCCAGAGCTCAATTCCGCCCTCAACCTTACCCTCGACCTGCTGGACGTGTCCGAACGCCTGCATGATATCGTCGAAGAAGCTGGCCGTGGCGTTGGTGTCGGTCTGTCCCTGCCAGTACGAGAAGCCGTTGGCGAGCAGGATATCGACGCCGCCGGTGATCAGGGCATCGGCAGTTCCGTCCTGGTACTTGTTCCAGCTGTCGGCGGTTCCGACCTTGAAGCCGGGAACGGCCTTCTTGATCTTGTTGATTCTCTGCAAGAGCTCGGGGCCGGTGAAGTTGCCGCGGTACATGGTCTCGGAGCCAACGGTGATGGCATAGACTTGCTCCTTGTAGCTGGGGGTGTACTTGATGAGAGCGGCCTCATCCTTCGCCAGGGACTCGTCGTAATCGGGCCTGTATCGTTAGCTGGAGCAATGGCCTGTGATGATTGTTAATAGCATACCAGACACCCAGAATGACCTTGAACCCAGCAGCCTTTGCGGCAGGGAGAATCTCCTTGGCAGTGTTGCACTCGGAGGCCGAGTAGGTGCGAACAATCTTGCTGCTCTTAACAGTGCTGATGGCCTTGAAGTCGGCTGCCCAGTCGTCCTGGAACTTGCAGCTGCCGTCGCTCTTCTTGTCACCGAGGGCGAAACCCAGGCTGCCAGCGGCAGAGACGACCGCTGGAGCGGCGGCCAGGGCCAGGGGAATGATCGTGGAGAAACGCATCGTCAATTGAAATGAATGTGAGCTCAGTATGTGAGCTGGAATATTATCGAATGGGAAAGGACAGGCTCTTCACGCTGCGTAATGAGTGACAGCGATGAAGTTGAAGGTTATGGAGTTGGTTCTACAGAGTTGCAAGGACGTCGTCTGTTTCGCGTTTGATCGCTAAGGGTCGAAAGGGGAAGTGGGTGGAGCTGCCTATTTTTAGATCTGGAAAGCAACATAGCCGCATGGGACAGTATCACAACGAACGTACATTTTATATATGTTGTTCTACTTCACAGGTTTCGTAAAGATTAATTGGTGTATCTGCTAGCTGCTGTTAATTGTGTTTATTTACGTTAAAGTTTCACTGGCGGTGTTGTCAATTGCGTCCATTTATGTTAAATGTTTCACATGCCAACGGCGATCATATACAACTATATACTGTTTATATATCTACAAATCTCCATCATACCTCCACTGCCGTTCCAGGCTCCAGTGCATACATGCGAAACTGCGCAAATATGAAAGCGTCCTCGGCGATAGTACCCAGCGACCCAATCAACCACGGGAGGTTCGTCATGATGTACTCTCTTTCGAGAGAATGGAAGAGGATGCTGGCTCCGTACGTGATATTGCCCATCAGAGACAGAACAAAAAAGAGAAGAGACAGGCCTACACACGTTAGATAACTGCGAGATGGCAAGCCATGGAATGCTTACCTTCGCACGACTTGTCCCTGTGGTTCTTAATAATCTGGGGGATCCGGGCACTGTCACGTCAGCATTTGCAGTCCGACTTTAAAGAACCAAACTCACCCAAGATAGCACAAAGCGCTGACATATCCCAAAACACTCGCTCCCATAGCCACCTGGTCCTTACCGCCCGCATCCCCAGGATGCTTCGGCGTAGGCCTCCACACCCCAGATCGCCACGCAATAGCCCAGCCCGCCGTCCCAACGGCGATAACCATCAGAATGCTGCAGGTATTGCGCTTCCACGCACTTCCCACTGCAGAATTGTCGTCCTCCAGGATCTTGACCAGCGAGTCCCGTCTAGCTCCCGACGAGTGACTGAGCTGTGTCGAACTGCGACGACGCGCAGTCGGCGACCTCAAGGACTCGCTGCTTCGCTCCCTCGCAAGTAACGGCGCCTCCTCGGTAAGCGGCGACACTGGCGCCGAGCTGGATGCCTCTCTCCGCGCATTGAGGTGGTTATAAAACAAACACTGGCTGATGAGCACAAAGTCCGCAAAGCAAAAGTACACTGCGAGGGCAGTGACTGTTGGGACAAGACCGGCCCATATTGCGCCTACACATGTTAATTTGGATACTGTACATCACGAGGCCGTCTGCAACGTACCAGCTAGATTCGTGATATCCCCCAGCAGCCAGACCGTCAGGAAGGCGAGCGAGATCCCATCTGCACTCCCCGTCGTGTAGTTGAGGATCAACTGCGGAACCTATCTATCGTTAGTATTTCGCTCCTGCGAAACGGACGAATGGCACGAGTTCTTACGAGCAGGAAAATCCAAGTAGCCAAACTGATGCTGCCAAACACGCCCGACAAAGCCTCGTTCCACGACAGGGCCTTGGAGAGCGTAACAAGAGCAAAGGCTGCTGTCGTTGTAGCCATTACTGTTTGATGACGATGTCGCAGATGGCTTTCGTTCTGCAATCGTGATAAGGCAGGTTCTACACCTTGATAAGGCAGTGTAAGGCAGATAGTCACTTGATTGGCTCGTGGTAAGACAAGTGAAGTCGATGAACATGGGTGTCACGAGACAGTGAAAAATGTAGAATCACGTGGTTGCGATCACGTGCTGTAATTTGCGAAGCGAGTTTAATAAGTCACTATTTGAGTTACAATTAGAGCTTAAGGGTTATAAACTTAAGACATTTATTTATAGAGTACTCTTATTTATATTAGGGGCGCCCGTATATCATTTACTAGAGGCCCTATTATAGCATAGGGCCCATAGGGTAAGTGCTAGAGTAAGCTTCTACTTTCTTAATTTTATACTCTACTAATCTTCTCTATGTAAGCTTATTATGCCTATTCTATTATACATGCTTAAGGGCATGAATACAACAGTAGAAGTGGTAGCACTCGCTGCCAGCTAGCTGCGTGTTAAACAAATCTAATGCAGCAGGAGTTGAGCATGCTACTGGCCCATTTGCTCTTACAACCCTATTACTCAACTCCTCACTCGTTATTTCTATGTTCCTACCCCGCCAAGTATTCCACATCAACTACAGCCAATAAATACCCCAATTAGGCCATTACCAGCCAGCCTAGCCCTGCATTTCAGCTACCCATCTCAGCAGGGGCGCACCCCATCTAGGCATGGATACCCTCAGCCCTCAGCCTTGGGCCCGCGGGAGATGGACCCTAGCCTGACTGTATCTTAGATGAGATCGCCGACTCCGACACCTACTCACCTCCCTTATGCCACATCTGCCCCATCCGCCTTCCCCAAGCCAGCCGCAGCTGCAGTGCCTACAAACCCGTCACACAGCGCTACAGCCCAAGAGGTCGAATAAGGCATCCCCGATCAGCAAATGCACAGTCTGCGGCCCGCCATTGGCGCGGGGGCCCGCTGCAGGTGGCCGTGTACCAGCGGACAAGGCCCTCAGCTTCCTACAGTGGCTATGTCGTGCAGCGTTACGCTTCAGCTATATATACCGATGTCCTCCCCCCCCCTTCCCGTCCGCGGATCGCGGCGAATATAAGGAGCACCTGATCCCACCCTTTCGAGAGAGGCATCTCTCCACACCAGAAACGAAGTAGCACCAAAGCGCAGCGCACACACAATGGCAACCCTCAAAGACCGCACCAAGTCCGCCGTCACGGCCGCCGCCAACGCCGCGGCGACCAAGCTGAAGAAGAAGCGCGCATCCTTCCAGGTGGCGCAAGCGCAAGCGCAGTCCACGCTCCCAGACGACCCAGACGTGAAAGTCAAGGCTGGCGAACCCATCACAGTGACGCAGGAACCCCCGCCCGCGCAGCGCTTCGCCCACCTCGGGACGCAGGAGAAGCGCGGCGGACGCCGCCTTATTATTGCCTGTGACGGCACCTGGACGGTATGCCCCCTCCCCCCTACCCCACAGACGCTCTCCTAATACAGCGCAGAACAGCTACGCCGACGCCCCCACCGCGCACGCCCTCGGCGACCTCCTCCCAGGCATCTTCTCGCACGCCAACGTCACCCTCCCCTCAAACATAACCCGCATCTGCCGCGCCCTCAACACCAGCGCCATCGCCACCTCCTCCACCGAGCCGCGCCCCGCGCAAATCGTCTTCTACCACCCTGGAATCGGCACGGGCGGCGGCATCGAGGACCGCATCATCGGCGGCGCGACGGGCGCCACCATCTCCCAGCACATCAGCGAGTGCTATGGCTTCCTGTGCAACAACTGGCAGGTTGGGGATGAGATCTTCCTGTTTGGGTTCAGTCGCGGCGCCTACACCGCCCGTGCTATCGCGACGCTGATTACGGATATTGGACTCCTGACAGCGAAGGGCATGGAGTTCTTCTTCCAGATATTCGACGATTGGAAGAACCAGAACGTCCCTGAGGTGCTAGAGAAGCAGCAGGCGGAGGAAAAAACCCACGGCGCACGAGGCGCCTTCAAGGGACTACCCATCACCCCGCCCATGCCTAGCGATGCCTACGCCGCCGAGCTCGCCAAGGTTCGTTCCCCTCCCCCCTTCCCAGACCTCCCTCTCCCCCGCAACCAAACTAACCCCAACTTTAACAGCGCGGCTACACCCGCCCCTCCGTCCCCGTCAAAGTCCTCGGCGTCTTCGACACCGTCGGCGCCCTCGGCGTCCCCCCCATCTTCGGCCTCCACATCTCCGCCACAGAACTAATGCAATACTCCTTCGTTAACACCAAAGTCTCCCAAGTAGTCGAATACGCCTTCCAAGCCCTCGCGCTCGACGACCACCGCGCCGCCTTCGCCCCCGCGGTCTGGGAACAGCCGCACCAGCCTGCGAATCTGAAGGTGCTTGCTCAAGCGTGGTTTCCCGGCGTGCATTCAAATATTGGCGGGGCGGGGGGGTATGATGATCAGTCTCTTGCTAATGATACGTTGGCGTGGATGTTGTCGCATCTTAAGACTGCGGATAAGTCGGATGATGGGAAACCGCTCTTGGATTTCGATGCGAGCTACTTGGACTGGATATTCTCCCTCAACGTCGCGCATTGCAATAACACACCCTCCGTGGGCGGGTACCGCGGCTGGGCACTGGGAAAGATGGATGAGACGCTCACAACAGCGTACTCCTTCGTCGGTGACGTGAAGCCCTGGGCGGGATGGGAGAATTGGCGCGATTGGGCGCACCCCGGTGACCTCGCCAGGACGCCGGGGCAGTACGAGAGTTACTCTGCTAAATCGGGACGCAGGACAAAGCGCAAGAGGCCGCTGGTTGACAGCAACGAGACGATCCACCCCTCAGCGCGCGTGCGCGTCGCGTGCGGCGGCAAGGGATTGGATGACGTAGGACCGTATTTCCCCAAGGGCCTTGAGGGGTTTAAAATCGTTGGGCCCGAGGGGGCGGATATGAGGGACCCCTTAGCGCAGGGTTTTAAGTGGGTGGGGAAGGATGTCGACGGGAAGGAGGTGGTGTTGGAGGAGTGTAAGTTGGGGGCTATTGAGATAGCGCTTTTGGTGGCGAGTAGGGAGGCGGTGGAGGAGCAGGAGAGGAAGAAGGGGGTTAGGTCGCAGGAGGTGGAGTGGCAGAGAGGGGATGTGACGGGGGTTGTTAATGGGAAGGATAAGCATTGAGGGGGGTATGGAGGTTTAGGTGACATGAAAGTGATAAGAGGAAGGAACGACCGAGCCTTGGATGGTTAGAGGAAGGAGCGAGTCTTAAATGGGAGGAAGGAACGAATTTTACATCACCCTCGCGCCTTCCCTTCAGAATTGACGAAATGTAGAGGAAGGAACGAGTTTTTAATACCATCGCACCTTCCCTTCAGATGTGACATCTATCAGATGATACGTCTAAACCCATCCCCAGCACAAGGAAGGCACGCCTTCCACATCTCACATCGCACCTTCCCTCAATCACCAAGCAAGAAAATCACAAAGCACTCAAGACAAGACCATCATCACTGGAAAAATATCTCATTAAACCAAACTACAACCCCCCCGCCAACCAAACCCCTTTATCCCACCCACCCAACCACCCAAACCCACTTCAAGATCAACCAACCAAGGTAAGTAAGCAAGAGTAAATCAAATCGATCTTAAAACATAAGCCCCCGCCTTATAACCCAAACCATCCCGATTCAACCACCTTTCTCCCACCGCTCACGAAATTATTCAATTCCCCCAATTCCATTCCCATTTCTTCATACCGATCATTTCGGGTGTGTGGTGTTTTTGCATTCATAACTATCGATCGATCGCGATGGCGTATCGTCTCGCTCGTCGCCGCCCTGTCCCGAGCTCTTCACCCCCAACCA